>JACEEZ010018929.1:455000-470000 GCA_016584305.1 Chionoecetes opilio | reverse complement strand
TTTACATACGTCTTCCACCTAACACATACATTGTATTGTTTGTAAGCTTACTTTTCCTCACCTCGTCTTAAGGAGATGAAAAAATAGGCCTTTATACAATAATCTTTGACATATAAATATACGTGTATGTTCCCTTTCACTAGAAAACAATACTATGTATATAGGAGACACGTAGCAGGCCCTCAATTAGTTCAGCCCATGACAATAATGACGATCTATAATGATATACGATTATAATGATAACGGTAATCTAAATAAAATCAATGATGATGAAATCAGAAAAAATGTTGATACTGATAATAATTATATATATATATATATATATATATATATATATATATATATATATATATATATATATATATATATATATATATATATATATATATATATATATATATATATATATATATTATATATACGATGGAATGATTACTGGCCAATATTATGTCATCTTCACCACTGGAGTGTTACTGCTGCTCTCAATGTATTTTGGATTCACCGTAAAAATAAGATTTACTCCATGGATGTGTTCAAGATGCAAACGATGCCAAAGTGCCCGTATTATTATGCGCCTTGCTCAGTAGGAATTAGTGGAAATTCATCACCGGTATCTATTTTGCTGTGCACGTTGGTACTGAGGTAATGAACGCATGAATGCAGAGCGTTCATGCGTATGAACCAAGGTAACGCATGAATGAGTGAGGCATGGGGGGGCTTTGGCAGGGCAGGTGCGAGGGCTGTGTGTCAGGACCTGGACTGGAGGCCACGCGGACTGCTGCCAAGGAGCTACGGACTTGTGCCTCGTAAAAGACATATAGAGCCTCAGCTGTGCTTCGCCCTTTTATAAAGTAATCACGGCAGTGTGCTTGACTGACGGACACAAAACTCCTTGAAGCTCTTTTATGGATTCCATCAAGCACTCGGGACACTATGTACAAAGCTCTCTAGGACATAATTATAAAATGAGATAATGACAATAGTGAACACATTGACGACGTGTTACTCGGCCTGAAGGTTCGCAGCGCAGTGACTCAGCAGTGACCTAGCAGTGGCTGGGATATGTGATAAGGCCTCAGTTAAGGCTACAGCATCAGGCTCGGGGGTGTCCTGCGGAACAGTTTGTGGACCAGCGAGATACAGCCGCCTAAGAGACATTTGGAGATCGCCGGGGATATCTAAATTTATCTTTTGAATATGGCAAAGGAAAAATATCTGCAGCACGGGAGGGAAATGAGTGCCAGCCGTGAGGTAGAGCACGGTGCAGGTATACACGACAAGGGCCTCCGCAGTCCAGGGAGATAGGAGGGGCCGACCTCGTTTTTCCCATTGGTGTTTTTTTCAAGTGACTTGAGGCGGAAACTGGAGGCTCACCACGACCACCGGCATGCGAGGAAGCTGTGGCAGTGTCTTCTCCAAATTATTTGCTAATTGTTACCGGTTGGAGAGAACAATGTCCGTTCCTGTATGGTTTATAATAATGTCTTGTGTTTATTTGTATTTCGATAAGGCCATAAGTAAATATCAATATCAGGTAATTACGGACGCCAGAGGTTTTGCTCTCCACCCTTTCCCTGTGGCCTTGCAGGGGTCACAAGCCACCCTTAATGTCTCACGTCCTTGCACCAGCTGTCCGTCTGGCGCTAATGTTTACTTTTGTCTCTTTACAGTGTGGAGGAGGTGTTGCTTTCAAGGGACGCCGCAACCACAGCATGATTCTGCTCTGCCTAAGGAGAGTGACCTTCCTCGGACACCAGGTAAGGAAGCTGAAGTGAACACTATTTCTTAATCACGCACGCGATGTGTTTATTGGCGTCCAATTGGACCGTTTGCGCCAGAATATTGTGACGATGTTACCATGGGCGTCTGGCGAAAATTTCTGAACTTGTTTTGCTGAGTGTCGAAGTAACAGTGGGATTGGGAGGGGGGTAATGGGCCAGTACTTCAGACAGTTTCTAAGGCTTTGGTATACAGTGGATGCCGGAGGTCGAGGGTTGTTGGGAGGTGCTTGACGCTCGCTGGACTGGGATGGACAGAGATGGATGCCCAGCTAACACAGCACGGACTCCTCTCAAAGACTAGTCGTATTGTTGTTTTTATTGTTGTCTTGGACTCTTAAAACGAATCATATATATATATATATATATATATATATATATAATATATATATATATATATATATATATATATATATATATATATATATATATAATATATATATATATATATGTGTGTGTGATTTGATTACTTTCTTTTCTATTTGATAAAAGGCTACTGCGCTATTATCCTTAGGAAGCGAGAAGGTTGCTATGTACTTTCCTGTCTCTGCCTGGATGGGTGCCGCGCAGTAACTGGTGAGTGGACACGGCGGAGCTATAAGCGGAAGGCTGACTAGGGCTCGCTAAAGAGGGAAAGCGTGAGGGTCTGGGGACGGGGCACGCCTGCTCCAGGGTGGGCTTACCGTCCTGGGTGCCGGCATCCGGGACCGTTGTTCCGACCCTAGGGCACGGGACATCCACACCCTTGTTCACGGTTTCACCCTAGAACAAGGCGATAAGATTTCCTTTCTCTGGATGACACACAGGCAGACCTCGTGGCTGCCGCGCCTCAAGAATTTTGGCGCCTAATCGAATTTGAGCTGACTTGGCTGCGGCAAAACACTGAGCTGTTCTAACATTACACTAGAGGGAGGGGGGGGGAGGAGCTATACCAGTTTTGGACACAATGAAGCCGTATCGTTTAACCTTTGAAACACCTACTCTGCTACACACTGAGGGTGGACGAACTGCGACTCCCCATAACAATCAATGTGTGTTGTCTTGCCAGAGCAGATTCTTGAAGTCGAGGTCGAAAAGTGAGGTGATAGCGTCCTTTGACAGGGATTGATCTGGTCTGATTCTCCTTTAGGGAAGCATTTAAGAGATCCCTAGAAATTATTTGTAATTTTTGTTGTTATGGTCTAAAGTGGCTCTCTTTATCCATTAAGAGGTCATCAGATTTCTTGTGTCTTGGACCAAAGATCACAGTTACATCGTTTATCACCATAGTAATTGTAACAATTTAAAGAATATGCTTTTGACTTCGACTGTGTGTGTGTGTGTGTGTGTGTGTGTGTGTGTGTGTGTATGTGTGTGTGTGTGTGTGTGTGTGTGTGTGTGTGTGTGTGTGTGTGTGTGTGTGTGTTTATGCATGCAAGATAATCAAACATTATTTGATGATGACGGCGAAGGAAGGAGGAGAGGATGAATACAAAGCCAGCCGCTAGGGAGCTGCATATGTGCTCACAGCAGGGCAGCAGACACACTTTATCTTCTAATCAGCAGAAGCGCAATCAAAGACACCAACCATTTAAATTTGAAGAGAACGAGTAAACACAGCATTAGCAAAAATGAGAAGAAAGCTAAGGTTAGGAGGTCCTAATGAGATCTGCACACTCCAAGCCTCCCGCCTGATGCATCGTCCAGTCATCTACTGAACGTCCCTGCGGCTTCAGGGCGTCGTCGGGGGGCTTCAAGCATCGAGAGGCAGACAAGACGGGTCAGGCCGAGGGGCGGGAGGCAGTGAACCGACCGCCCTACAGAGGGGTCTCAGGGCGCTCTTTTATCCAATTCTCGATTTGTGGAAGTTTAACAACCTTTTCCACGAGGTTCTTAAGGCGCGGGACGGAGTCCAGTGTTCCATTATGCTGGATGGCGACCTGACTCAGGTAGGTGGCGGTGAACACGTCCACCCACGTCATCTGGCGATGAAACACAACGTTATTCGTGAATTGAATTTTGAATTCATGCTTGACAAAAATGGAATAGTAAAATGCAATAGTCAGGCAATTCAATCAACACAATGCATTATATTTCCACTAGTAAAGCATTTTTGACGTTTGTTTGTCAGGGCCCAGCAGGACAAGCACACCTTAGAGCCGCAGAACCACTCGCGTCCCTCCAGCCGGCGGTCCAGCTCCCTGAGGGCGGGCGGCAGTGTGGTCGTGTTGAACTCGGTGCCCAGCATCTTGGCGCGCTCACTGTCGCCTGATAGTCTGTCAGAAAAATAAGTTGAACATTATTACTGGAGATCACACTTACTTATTGGTGTTACTAATGGCGTTGACACGGACTTTTTTTATATATATTTTAAGTGTGGACAGCTGAATTCGTGTCCTTCATATAAGCTCATATAATATTATCCACATGAACAATCAATAAATCATTAGGGGCATACGCCGGGGGGCGCGTCGCCTCGCCCACCCTACGACGCCACTCCCGGGGGTCACTACGCGCGAGTCCCCATGCAGTCTCCTTTCCCATACCAAGCTGCTTTCGACAAGAAACATCAACTTGCCCCAGCCACGAGCCTTGTGGGCGCCCCCTTGGCCTCCTCCACGCCGGATTATCTCTTACAGATACAACCCGATGGGAAGGATGGGTTTCAGGGTAGCGTGCCACATGCCCATATAGCCAAAGTTGGCGTTGACGGACTATGCAGGTAATAGGCCTCGATTCAGTCTCACGGTGCAATCGCTGATTTGACATATAATCATCCCAGCGATACCCCATGATTCTGCGAAGACACTTATTACCAAAGGCATCGATTCTTCTCTTCAAGTCGGTATTTAGTGTCCATGTCTCACAACCATAGAGTAAGACAGGGATCACAAGCGACTTGAAGATCCGGATCTATGTCTTCCTGCACAGGTACCGACAACGCCAAATACTTCTGCTGAGTGAGTCCATAACACCGTGAGCTATGCCAATCCGCCGTAAGACTCCTTGACGTGACCGGCCGTCATTATGGACTGCGCTACCAAGGTATGTAAAACTTTCCAAGATCTCAATGTCCTCGCCGCACGCATGAACAGACTGTACTGTTTCGTCTAGTAAGCCTCCAAAACATCTGGACCTTGGTCTTAAGCCAGGAGACCTCAAGTCCCAAAGGCTTTGCCTCCTCGTGCAGCGCCTCGAGAGCCATCACCAGGACCTCCAGCGACTCAGCAAAGATTACTGCATCATCGGCAAAAACAAGATCAATGATCTTGGTGTTGCCGAGGGATGCTCCACAATCACTTTGATCTACAACTTTGCCCAATACTCAGTCCATACAAGTGTTGAAAAGTGATGGGGCAAGGACGCACCCTTGCCTCACTCCTGTATTAACAGGAAAGAAGCTGGATACATCTGCCCCACACTTCACAGTACTCTCAGTCCCAGAGTACAGACCAGTCATCAAACCAGTCATAGTCATCAAACCAATAGTCCTTGCAGGAATCCCGCGAAGTCGCAGAAGATCCCAGAGTGATTTCACGATGCACTGAGTCAAATGCCTTCTTGAGATCAACATAAGCCGTGTTTTTGTCGTCCAAGCACCGTCTTGGATTACGAAGACCAACCCAAGATTTGCCGTTTTTGAGCGCGGTCTTGGTACGAAGACGGGACTAGAGAACAAACATTAGAAAATGGGAGTTTCGGCGCCGCGTGGCTTTGTTGTGATGCCGTACAGATGCGGGGAAAACCATGCTTATCATCATGACCATTAGGAATAGCAAGCAAGCGTTGCGAAGACACTTCTCAGGCTATCTTGTAAAAAATTATCCGTGGAAACAAAAAAAAAGGGAAAAGTACATTGGAGCAGAATATGACGAGTGGCTGAGGTTAAGAAAGGCTCACTTGACATGAAAAACAACATAATGTGACAAAGTAGTAATGGCAAATGGTTGTAGAAGAAGAAATAACGGCATATAACAGATAAATGAAGAGATATAGTGTTATAACTGATGAGAAGCCGCTGTCTGTTATGTGTATTGCTACACTTTTCCAATACTCGGGGAAAATAAGGTTATTATGGACGAGAATTTGCGTGGTCGCTACCGCCGTTACCACTTACGTTTCTATATTTTTTTTTTGCTCAGTATATTGTACATTATTAATCCACTTCCCGAAACCTTCAAATTTATATACATATTGTAGAATAATAAAGTTGGTTAATACCATACACTACAGACACACACTCCCTTTTCAGGGGCCCCCCCAACCCTATAGGAGGTTTGGTTAAGGTTTGGTTAGGTTCATAATCTCGCCGGGGGGTCGAGGGGGCGGACACCCCCCCCCCCCCCCCCCCCCCGTTATGAGGTTAGGTTGGGTTTGGTTCGGGTAATAATCCCCCCAGCAGGCAGCAGGGCGAGACAGCGGACTACTCGGCGCTGGCGGGTGGGCTGGCGAATGCGGGTCGGGGCGGGGCGGGCGGGCGGGGCGGGCGCATTTGGGTTTTCGTATATGTATTCTGTCACTTCTCTGGTTTTTCTGAACACTGACTATTATTTCCTGGCAAAGTTTTAGTGTTTTTTCTGATGGACGTACTTGTTATCAATGGAACGGCGACCTTAGGATTTTTGGGGATGAAAAAGAAAAGAAAAATATATTGGGTTTCCGGAAATAAAAATACCTCCATCTAAAAAAAATACTAACTTTAGGCAAGGAGAAACTAGTCAGTGTCTTAGAAAAGGACCGCGCAGTCCTCGTCCATTTTTACCATGAAAAATACACAGTTTTTGAAAGACCTTACTCTCTGGTTAGTAGGAATTAGGTCAAATAAATTGGTTAGTTTTAAAGTTGTTTTTTGGGTTTCCCGGTTAGGTTTAAATTTTCCTTTTGGTTATTAGTTTTTAATGATAGTGCTTTTTTGGAATCATACACGTTTTTTCTTTAATACTCTCAGACTTATCTTTTTTAATAAAATATTCTAATATATCTTTACATAGTGTATCCTGCAAGTGGCTCCTACTCAGCATATACCCCAAAATATATTACCTTATTCCCCATTATCCAAAAAACTTTGCTAAATTTCCAGTTTGACACAGAATTCACTTTGGTGGACGAAACTATTTTTTCTGATGAATTTTGATGTGTTTTGAATCAATCCTCTAACCGTTTCTGTCGCAATTTTTGTTTTTTTAAGTGATTTGCGACAAATAATGATTGAAAAACAAAATTCAACATAACCGAACCTATACCTAACCTAACCTTTACCTAACCTAACCTAACCTTTACCTAACCTAACCTAACCTTTACCTAACCTAACCTAACCTTTCCCTAACGTAAGCTATACCTAACCTAACCTAACCTTCACTCCCCTCCCCCCAAAAAAAGTGATTGTCCCAGAAACGGTTAGCAGATTAATTCAAGCCACATCAAAACTCACCAGAAAAAAATAATCACAGTTCCTTGTGCAACGTGAATAATAGAGAAATGTGTATGCCTGCAGTCGCACACACACCATATCAGGCAGGGCAGTCAGAATAATGACACTCATGATCACCACATTATATCAAGAGAGCGGTAGCACGCTCGGTTCACAACCGAGAAGTCCCGGGTTCGATCCCCGGGCGGAGCGGAAACAGTTGGGCTGTTTCCTTAAAAGCCGAGCCCCTGTCCACCCAGCAGTGAATGGGTACCGGGTGTTAGCCGGGGGTTTGTAACCCGCCTCCCGGGGTGCTGGCTTCGGCCAACACTAAGCACTAGCAGACAGCTCTCTAGGGTAGTCTGAGGGGAGAGCTGTCTGGTTACATGGAGATCCATCTCAGCTGCGTCGATAACTGACGAAATTCTAAAAAAAAAAAAAAAAAAAAAAAAAAAAAAAAAAAAGTGAGTTTGTGGCATTAAAATAACTGAGACGTTTTCGGCTGATGCAGAATGTTGTTTCTCATATATAATATATCTGAAGAGACGACTGGATGTATATTGACACTCATCGTCACCACACATAACACATAAGGTAAATAGTTAGGCAAGAGAAACGCAGGCCCCATCCTGGCTATATTTTCGGTGCTTTTGACAACTGGCTACTCTTTCGGCTCCGTGTTGTTATTGTTTATTTTAACCTTCATAATATACCTTCAGTATTCACCTCAAAGTGATAACACTTGCTGAAATGTGTGTTATACTACTTTGTGATATTGTTTGCAATGTTTTGCGTTGATTATTATTTCGGCTCCTACCAAGCTTGTTGTGTTTTTGTCGCAGAAACCAATCAAGACAAAAAACGGTCTTCGTACCAAGACGACTTGGATCGAAGCTTGGACGACAAAAACACGGCTATAGGCTGCAAGCATCCCCTGTCGAAACTCACGTCGGCGTTCCACCAGGACACGATTATAAATAAGATAAAAGATAAGATAAGATAAAAAATAGATAAGCTCATACTGGGGTCAGCACAAAATTATAGTAAGAAACAAGAAATTTGGTTTGATGTTACTTGGTGTATGCTGAATCGCTGATGCATCATTCTTATGAGCAGGACAAGAGATAGTAGGAGAGAACAGAGGAGATGAGTGCAACAGACAGATTAGACACCAAAAGACCTTCTGGAGAGGTGAAGAAGATACAGTAATATGAGATGGACAAGATACAGAGTTAACACAGTTTTGTATACGCATAAATAAATTTAAAATTATCCAGTAAAAATTTTAAGATCTCTAGGCTAGGCTAAGCCCCCAATGTTTCAAGATCCTAAATACGCCCCTGTATAGATATTGTCCCCTCATCCATGTCTTCTGTCATCCACTGACTGTTCCCATCCCCCCCTCAGTCCCTCCCGTCAGCCGGAGGATTTCCTCTCCGTCACCACCTACCGATTGTCCCCCAGCCCCCTCCTACCCCCTCCTCCTCATCACTGTTCGGTTTTCCCTCTCCTCGTCCTTTCCATCACCCATTAGTTGTCCCTCTCATCTCTCCATCGTCTTTCGGTTTCACCCTTTCATTCCCTCCCATCACTCCTCACCTGTTCTACTCAAATCACATGTTATTTCATCCTTGCCATCTAAGTATATAAGACGGATGAATATTAGGCTGAAGGAGTCTGCAGTCAGTGGGTAGGGAGGAAAGTGCTGTTCATCGAGGCGAAGCTACGTAATACCTGGCGTAGGCGATCTGTGCGGCGGGCGTGACGAGGTCGTTCACGGTGTCGGCCACCTCGTCCCCCTTGGCTGCCTCCCAGGGGTCGTCCGCCGCCAGGCCGTGCAGGCGCCCCAGGTACCGGCAGATCGTGACGCTCTGGTTCAAAGGCTTCCCATCGGTGTTGTACAGAACGGGCACTCGACAGTACGGTGTCTCTGTGGGGCAGGATCAGGTTAGGGATACAACACACACACACACACACACACACACACACACACACACACACACACACACACACACTGACACACACACACAAACCAAAAAAGATTGGAAAAAATATATATAAAGTGGTTCTTCACGTCTGGAATAACATAGCAAAGTCTGTGCAGAAGTCTTCATTTTCTGTACCCTCGCCTGGCGGTCCGCGATAACAGAAAACGGACTCTTGCTACGTGGTCGAAAAGGTGGACTACGAGATCTACATTACTCGATATTGACCTGACTAAAAGCCCCCGTCACACATTCCATAATCGAACCACGATAGCGCCACCAATTTGATTATTGACGCTATCGTGAAATTTGATCACGAAAAACGCAGACCACGATAGCCTCACAACAATGTCACGCTGCCTGTACGTATGTGTCATGATGGTCGTAAGCAGTGGCGTACCCAGAAAATTTAAAAGGGGGGGGCCAAAATATGAATATATATATATATATATATATATATATATATATATATATATATATATTATAATATAAAAATATATATATATAATATATATATCATAACAAACCACATATATATATATATATATATATATATATATATATATATATATATATATATATATATTATAAATATATTTATATATTATAATTTATTCTTTGCAAAGGGGGGGGGGCATGGCCGTATGCCCCCCCCCCCCCCCCCCTCGGTACGCCACTGGTCGTAAGATGGTCACGATGGAGTCATGACAGCTGTAAGACTATGTCACGAATGAAAAATCAACGGTCATTTTGTCGTCACGATAGAGCTACGATAACCACGACTGTGCCATGACGGTGCCATGAACGTATCACGATAGCGTCAAGAGACATGCCTCACACGTGGGTGGATGTTGCCATGGTGATGGAGAAGGAAGGGGGGTTAGAGATGAAGGTGGGAGAAACAGGGGTGGGTACTTGTTGGTGATGGAGAAGGGGGGAAACGGGGGAGGGGGGTTGTAATAAAGAAGGGGGTGTTGATGTTGGTGGGGAAACGGGGGGAGGGGGCTTGGGCATGTAGAAGGCGTTGTTGGTACGTTGATGGGGATATGAGTGGTTAAAAGGGGGGTGGGGGTGTCAACATGTGGCGAGGGAGTAGGGGGAAGAGAGTAGGGGGAGGGTGGTGTCACCGCGTGGCGAGGGAGTAGAGGGTAGAGAGTAGGGGGAGGGTGGTGTCATCACGTGATGAGGGAGTAGGGGGTAGAGAGGCGCGGGTGGGTGGAGGTGAATGAGAAAGGGGGGGAAGACGGAAGGGGGTGGGAAAAAGGGGGGAAAGGTAGGGAACAAGACTCGTGTAAACCCCCCGTCACACATTCCATAATCGAACCACGATAGCGCCACCAATTTGATTATTGACGCTATCGTTTAATTTGACCACGATAAACGCAGACCACGATAGCCTCACAACAATGTCACGCTGCCTGTACGTATGTGTCATGATGGTCGTAAGATGGTCACGATGGAGTCATGACAGCTGTAAGACTACATCACGAATGGAAAATCAACGGTCATTTTGTCGTCACGATAGAGCTACGATAACCACGACTGTGCCATGACGGTGCCATGAACGTACCACAATAGCGTCAAGAGCCTCACACGTGGGTGGATGTTGCCATGGTAATGGAGAAGGAAGATAAAGATGGGAGAAACCCGGGTTGGGTACGTGTTGGTGATAGAGAAGGGGGGGAAACGGGGTAGGGGGTTGTAATAAAGAAGGGGTGTTGGTGGGTAAACAGGGGGGAGGAGGGTTGGGGATGGAGAAGGCGTTGTGGTGTTGGTGGGGATATGTGTGGTTACAAGGGGGTGGGTGGCATCTTCACGTGTTTAGGGAGTAGGGGGAGAGTGGTGTCACCGCGTGATGAGAGTAGGGGTAGGGAGACGAGGGGGGGTGTCACCGCGTGGTGAGGGAGTATGGGGGTAGGGAGACGAGAGGGGGTGTCACCATGAGGTGAGGGAGGAGGGGGTAGGTAGTAGAGGGTGGGTGGAGGTGAATGAGAAAGGGGGGGAAGGCGGAAGGGGGTAGGAAAAAGGGGGGGAAGGTAGGGATGACAGCGCGCGTAACGGTTTCTTATCGTCACGATAGACATAAGACGATCACGGTAGTGTCATGAAGCTGCTACATAGATAACGATAGCGTCACGATAGACTTACGATAGCGCTGCGTTGGGTACAAACATCGGGGAGCTTCCCGATTTTTTAGTGCACGCATTAACTTTTCGTGGCCTCGGCCGAGCGCGTCACGAGCGTCACGATCGGTCACGATGGACCCATAACCAGGACCATGACGGCGCTGCGCATTGCATTGGTGGCGCGTTCGTGGTTCGATTATGGAATGTGTGACGGGGGCTTAAGGAGATTGACATAAGTGTGATATTGACGTGATGACGAGATTGACATGACGACAATATTGATATGAGATAAATATTACTACGAGATTAGCATGACATTTAGTAAAATCGGCAGCATTGCATATTCACCGTATTATTCATTGTAAATAAATAGACGTTTGTTTTTGTGTGTATGACTGTACGAGTATGTGTTTGCGTGTGTGTGTGTGTGTGTGTGTGTGCCGTGGTCGGGTCCTGTGATCCTGCCGGTCTAGCCTTGTTGCTCTGGATTTGAGGATTAATTCTTGCGTGCCTTGTAGCCTTGAGGAACACGGGAGGCAGGGAAGGGGGGCAAGAAGAGGCGGATGCTTCGGTAATACATCGGAGTCACGCAAGGGATGAGCATGAGAACGATAATAATATGTGATGAATAACAGGGTGAAAGAGAAGACAAAAAATGTAAGAAAATTATATATATAAGAAATATGGAAGATGAAGCAGGAGGATGGCAAAGATAATATTTTTTGGAAAGAAAAAACAAACAAGAGAGAGAGAGAGAGAGAGAGAGAGAGAGATATGTAGTGAGGTGAAGCGAGGCGTGTCACGTGAGGGGTAAAGGTAAAGATGACCTTCCCCAGGTATCCATTTATCGGTCAACCCCGAAAGGAAGGATGAATAGCGGATTGGGTTGCACGCCGACTGCCCTGACCCAGATTCGAACCAGGGCCCGCAGATTCGTAGTTAGGCGCGCTAGCCACTACACCATGGAGGCGTAAAGGGGGGAAAGGGGGAGAGGTGTATTATGATATGTTGAAATATTGTATTTGGAGGTGATTGAAGAAGTGTGATGGTGGGTATAGTGGCTTGTTATGGGATGTGAGAGATGTGTTAGAGGAAGGGTGTTAGTGAAGAAGTGTCACGGAAATTGGAAGTGACCGAATGCTGTGACAGAATATATCCTCCATGAACAATTTCCTTTACTTGAACAATATTTTTTTCATTCCATTCCAAAAAAATATGATCTTTTTCAGATGTAGAAATATATGTCGGAGGAAACAGAAAGTGCATTAGGAAGGAAGGAGGGAGGCGTAAGAAATGGAGGGCGGGAGATTAAGGACAAGGGCTGATTGGGCAAGCTGTAGGAAGCAGTTTTTGAGGACAGTGTAGAAAAAAGGAGTGATTGACAAAAAAAAGGAAAGAGAAAGAGAGAAAGCAGAATAATACGCGCCAGAGGAGGAGGAGGAGGAGGAGAGAAGAAGAAGAACGAGACAATCGAGGGAGGCGGGAGGCGGGAGGCGGGTTGCTGATGTCGCACAAACTTTGGACAAAAGACCGCCACACAAAGGCTTCCTCCGCTGCCTGCGACCCAGACTAACAACACTGACCCAGTTGCCGGGTCTTGAAGCTGCTCGAAGTGAGGCTACAGACAAGGACAGGAGAAGTAAAAGAGTTGAAAAAGGTAGCAGACTCCCTCCTGGCTTGTAGCTTTCCCCACCTGCCTGTCCCCTTGCCCGCCTGTTCCGCGTTTCATTCATTTGTCCTCTTTGCCAATGCGTTCCCCTGTCTTACCCTACAGGATACCTTGTTTACCTGCATCCCTTAGCCACTTATTATGTCCATCACTATATATATATGTCTTCCTCTCTGTCCCACTGCTTTAATAATGACTCTTAGGCACCGCGTTTCAATCGACAAGACTCGTAAGGTTTGTGTCTCATAATTATTGTTCCTCTCTGCTCTATTGCTCCGTTTAATTCATAATGCCAACCCCCCACCTCTCTCTCTCTCTCTCTCTCTCTCTCTCTCTCTCTCTCTCTCTCCTCTCTCTCTCTCTCTCTCTCTCTCTCTCTCTCTCTCTCCTCTCTCTCTCTCTCTCTCTCTCTCTCTCTCTCTCTCTCTCTCTCTCTCTCTCTCTCTCTCTCTCTCTCTCTCTCTCTCTCTCTCTCTCTCTCTCTCTCTCTCTCTCTCTCTTTAATGATTCAATGACTACATATTTTCACTTTCATTACTCCTACTCTTTATAATTCGTCTGATGTTTAACCCTTCACTCTGTTTCTGCACCCCTGTCTGGCATCATTCTTTATCCCTTGTTTTATTCTTCCTTCGCTCTGATTTACTTGCCTGGTGTTCATTTACTCTCTCTTTTATTGCTTAGTTTTATCTTTCTTCTTCATATATACCTACCTGCCTTTACTTCCCAAACACACTCCATCCTCCTTAAGCCTCTCATTTCTTGTCCACTTGATGATGAATTACTTTCAGAAAACTTCATCAGTCGTCACCAGCCGCTAAGCTTCTAGGAATGAATCTAGTGGTGTTGTGTAGGAGATGAGCGAGTGGTGGTGGCAGGTGTTGTGTTATTAATCTGATGATGACGGGCGTTTGGGCTCCTGTTCCAATTAAGTGTATAAACAAGAGCCTGTGTGTGTGTGTGTGTGTGTGTGTTTGTGTATGTGTGCGAGAGAGAGGAGAGAGAGAGAGAGAGAGAGAGAGAGAGAGAGAGAGAGAGAGAGAGAGAGAGAGAGAGAGAGAGAGAGAGAGAGAGAGAGAGAGAGATCCTTCGTTCGTGCCGGTTTCTGAAGAAGTGTTGGGACTAATATGTGAGAGTGAGTTTGCTACATCTCATTGCGGATGGCTGTCGTAAATGTGATGGTCAGACGCGAAAACATAAGAAACATGGTTCTTAATCTATTGCTTGACCTTTGTTCATATGTTTGATCAGTGAGTAAGTAGGAATGAGACGGAGGGTAATATGAACTTTGTTTCGCTTCGTGTAAGTACATGAGTTTTCAGCTGAAGAGAGAGGCATTGTCGGGAAGGATTCAACAGTACTAGGGCGCATGGTTTGTACAGAGAAACGAATCGATAAGGGTATTAGGAACCATTATGGGCTGCGAAGCGAATTACGGAGACTTTTGGATAAAAATTGGAAAACGAAAAATACTCCAGCAGTTTTTTTCGTGTGTTGATTGTTGTAACTACCGCGCAAACTGCGAAAAAACTAAACTAAACAGGCGAGTTGGGAGATTCTGGTTATTGATTTTGGCTTGGAATAATTCGATTCTGTCTATTCGAGACAGTTCGAGACAGGAAATATTCTGTTCGAGAAGAAAAATACAAAAATCGAATGCATTATCGTTTCCTTATGGCTGAAGTAGTTGTACAAAGACGTGTTGCTATGTTTAATAAAAACGGTATTAAATTTCAATTTCCTACTTTACGTTCCGATGAATGTATCGTGTTTTTAATAATGCAGCATTCAAATATATTTACTCATATCTTTTATATATAATTTCAATACCGGTTTTTTTTTTTTTTTTTTTTTTTTGTGTGTGTATGTGTGTATGTGTGTTTAGGCCTCTCCGCACACGGTGTTACTTTTCACATAGTGTATGCAAAAGCGACAAAGGAAACTTATGCTCGCAAAAAAAAAAAAATAAGGAACTTGACAAAGCAGACATGAGTAATTCACACAACTACATACTCAGCAAGACTTTTACGTTCAGGACCCACTAATGCCTTTC
>JACEEZ010018929.1:442500-447500 GCA_016584305.1 Chionoecetes opilio | reverse complement strand
TATAAGGTATTTGTGAAGGGATTGTTTCCTCTTCCTCCTCCTCCTCCTCTCTCTTTCTTTTCTTCTTCGTCTTTTTCTTCTTCATCATCATACGTTTCTCCTTTTCCTTCTTCATCATTCTTATTATCATTTTTATAATTATCATTGTTATTATAATTATTATGATTATTTTCATCATCAGTGTTATTGTTATAGATCCTATACAAGTGCTGGTGGGCCCTTCGGACCCATGTATTGATTTTTGTAGTAGTAGTATATATTAGACAACATGTGATTGCAAACTCCAATCGTGTTGTTGCTGTCGTTGGTCACTGGTCAAAGTTCCTCGGGGTAGACCACGTTCCGTGTGATTCCAACCCTTTGTGTTCCGTGTGATTCCAACCCTTTGTGTTCCGTGTGATTCCAACACATACACACTCACACACGCACACAAACGTCCATGAGTCTACTGAGTTTGTGGAATGCGGCAAGACGTTACCGCAGAGTTGTTCCTGTAATCTAATACCCCTAAAGTGTTTTTAGCCCAAAACCCCTCTTCAAAATAATTCAATCGAAATGGGATCAAGCCACTTACCACCTACGATTTATTTGCGATTGTTTGAGCCTACTCTCATCAAAATTGAATTTACAGTTTCGGCTACCCAACACAGACAGACACACACACACACACACACACACACACACACACACACACACACACACACACACACACACACACACACACACACACACACACACACACGGCTACTCCTATAGTATATTAGATGCATCTGTCAGATATTCATTACAGATATTAATTTTCTTTTGATAACAATTAGTATCTTGATATTATACCTTCGTGTTGTGTGTGTATGTGTGTGTGTGTGTGTGTGTGTGTGTGTGTGTGTGTGTGTGTGTGTGTGTGTGTGTGTGTGTGTGTGTGTGTCATTAACCCATAGTCTTGTCCACGCGAGCTGGCTCGCGATCACCAGTTTCACCCTCTCAATGTGAGCTTGGAGCTCATTATTACCGATCTTTGGGCAATGCTGGGACCTCACACACCACACACCCCCATCCCCTTGCTCAAGGGGGACAGTAACCGCCCGAATTTGTCAAGTGAAAAATCCCCGGGAGCGCGAGGATTCGAACCGCCTACCCATAGAGTGAGAGACCAGAACGTTATCAACCTGACCATCGCGCGGTCAGGTTGTGTGTGTGTGTGTGTGTGTGTGTGTGTGTGTGTGTGTGTGTGTGTGTGTGTGTGTGTGTGTGTGTGTGTGTGTGTGTGTGGTGTGGGTTGCATGATAGCCCTCTAGGGACCCAGCATACCGCCAAAGAGGTCCCCGATGCTGAGGTTATTTCAGGACGATACGAGAACGAGTGACTTTTAGTGGCAAGAATATATGTCTCGTGAAAATGGAAAATCTCGGGAGAACTATCATGACCCAGAGACCTGGGAATGCAGAAATATAAGTTACGAAAAATAACCACGTACAAATATTACAGTACGTACACCGTCACACGTAACCTTTCCTACCTCCCTTTTGCTTTCTTGAGTAAGCATATAGCGTCTATTGACAGTCTAGAATGTGTCTCATCGGTGTGTTGAGGCCAGCTTTCTTTCTCTCTCTTCTCTCTCTCTCTCTCTCTCTCTCTCTCTCTCTCTCTCTCTCTCTCTCTCTCTCTCTCTCTCTCTCTCTCTCTCTCTCTCTCTCTCTCTCTCTCTCTCTCTCTCTCTCTCTCTCTCTCTCTCTCTCCCCTGTTTATCTAATTTCCTTTGTATTGACAGTGGATAAGTCGAAGGGAAGCGGGCAAGGAGGATGGCCGCTTGGGTACGCTGGCTCTGTGGTCGCCAATAATAATCAGCTTCTTTTATCTTCTATCAAGTGTCAGGTACTGCGCGTGGAGGGGACGGGATCAAACCTTGACTTAATGAAAAGATGCTGATATTTCCTAGTAGTGCGTGCCGTGAGGAACAGTGGAAGGGCTCAGCGAGTTAGACTGATGTGTTGTTGAGAAACCTGCTGTATACACGCGGGAAGGTTGTGTTAATTAGAAGGGAAATTTCGATAATGAGGTTAAACATGAGTCAAGGACGGCCAGTGTACCCTAATAGGTATTATTTTACGGTGTTATGAAAGCCACTATCTTTTTCCGATAGCTATTTTTAACCACCTAAAACAGTCAAGAGATTAGGAGTGTTCATGACTCCTGGAACGGTATTCCGAGCACGTGTGAATTAAACCAAATACAAATAATAGAGAAGAGAAACCAAGAGACTATCCAGATCTAGAGAAGAGAAACCAAGAGACTATCCGGATCTAGAGAAGAGAAACCAAGAGTCTATCCGGATCTAGAGAAGAGAAACCAAGAGACTATCCGGATCTAGAGAAGAGAAACCAAGAGACTATCCGGATCTAGAGAAGAGAAACCAAGAGTCTATCCGGATCTAGAGAAGAGAAACGAAGAGACTATCCGGATCTAGAGAAGAGAAACCAAGAGACTATCCGGATCTAGAGAAGAGAAACCAAGAGTCTATCCGGATCTAGAGAAGAGAAACCAAGAGTCTATCCGGATCTAGAGAAGAGAAACCAAGAGACTATCCGGATCTAGAGAAGAGAAACCAAGAGTCTATCCGGATCTAGAGAAGAGAAACCAAGAGTCTATCCGGATCTAGAGAAGAGAAACCAAGAGACTATCCGGATCTAGAGAAGAGAAACCAAGAGACTATCCGGATCTAGAGAAGAGAAACCAAGAGTCTATCCGGATCTAGAGAAGAGAAACCAAGAGACTATCCGGATCTAGAGAAGAGAAACCAAGAGTCTATCCGGATCTAGAGAAGAGAAACCAAGAGTCTATCCGGATCTAGAGAAGAGAAACCAAGAGACTATCCGGATCTAGAGAAGAGAAACCAAGAGACTATCCGGATCTAGAGAAGAGAAACCAAGAGTCTATCCGGATCTAGAGAAGAGAAACCAAGAGTCTATCCGGATCTAGAGAAGAGAAACCAAGAGACTATCCGGATCTAGAGAAGAGAAAACAAGAGACTATCCGGATCTAGAGAAGAGAAACCAAGAGACTATCCGGATCTAGAGAAGAGAAAACAAGAGACTATCCGGATCTAGAGAAGAGAAAACAAGAGACTATCCGGATCTAGAGAAGAGAAAACAAGAGACTATCCGGATCTAGAGAAGAGAAAACAAGAGACTATCCGGATCTAGAGAAGAGAAAACAAGAGACTATCCGGATCTAGAGAAGAGAAACCAAGAGACTATCCGGATCTAGAGAAGAGAAACCAAGAGACTATCCGGATCTAGAGAAGAGAAACCAAGAGTCTATCCGGATCTAGAGAAGAGAAAACAAGAGACTATCCGGATCTAGAGAAGAGAAACCAAGAGTCTATCCGGATCTAGAGAAGAGAAACCAAGAGTCTATCCGGATCTAGAGAAGAGAAACCAAGAGTCTATCCGGATCTAGAGAAGAGAAACCAAGAGACTCCGGATCTAGAGAAGAGAAACCAAGAGTCTATCCGGATCTAGAGAAGAGAAACCAAGAGTCTATCCGGATCTAGAGAAGAGAAACCAAGAGACTATCCGGATCTAGAGAAGAGAAACCAAGAGACTATCCGGATCTAGAGAAGAGAAACCAAGAGTCTATCCGGATCTAGAGAAGAGAAACCAAGAGACTATCCGGATTTAGAGAAGAGAAACCAAGAGACTATCCGGATCTAGAGAAGAGAAACCAAGAGTCTATCCGGATCTAGAGAAGAGAAACCAAGAGTCTATCCGGATCTAGAGAAGAGAAACCAAGAGACTATCCGGATTTAGAGAAGAGAAACCAAGAGACTATCCGGATCTAGAGAAGAGAAACCAAGAGTCTATCCGGATCTAGAGAAGAGAAACCAAGAGTCTATCCGGATCTAGAGAAGAGAAACCAAGAGACTATCCGGATTTAGAGAAGAGAAACCAAGAGACTATCCGGATCTAGAGAAGAGAAACCAAGAGTCTATCCGGATCTAGAGAAGAGAAACCAAGAGTCTATCCGGATCTAGAGAAGAGAAACCAAGAGACTATCCGGATCTAGAGAAGAGAAACCAAAAGACTATCCGGATCTAGAGAAGAGAAACCAAGAGTCTATCCGGATCTAGAGAAGAGAAACCAAGAGTCTATCCGGATCTAGAGAAGAGAAACCAAGAGACTATCCGGATCTAGAGAAGAGAAACCAAAAGACTATCCGGATCTAGAGAAGAGAAACCAAGAGTCTATCCGGATCTAGAGAAGAGAAACCAAGAGTCTATCCGGATCTAGAGAAGAGAAACCAAGAGACTATCCGGATCTAGAGAAGAGAAACCAAGAGACTATCCGGATCTAGAGAAGAGAAACCAAGAGACTATCCGGATCTAGAGAAGAGAAACCAAGAGACTATCCGGATCTAGAGAAGAGAAACCAAGAGTCTATCCGGATCTAGAGAAGAGAAACCAAGAGACTATCCGGATCTAGAGAAGAGAAACCAAGAGTCTATCCGGATCTAGAGAAGAGAAACCAAGAGTCTATCCGGATCTAGAGAAGAAAACCAAGAGACTATCCGGATCTAGAGAAGAGAAACCAAGAGACTATCCGGATCTAGAGAAGAGAAACCAAGAGACTATCCGGATCTAGAGAAGAGAAACCAAGAGACTATCCGGATCTAGAGAAGAGAAACCAAGAGACTATCCGGATCTAGAGAAGAGAAACCAAGAGTATCCGGATCTAGAGAAGAGAAACCAAGAGACTATCCGGATCTAGAGAAGAGAAAACAAGAGTCTATCCGGATCTAGAGAAGAGAAACCAAGAGACTATCCGGATCTAGAGAAGAGAAAACGAGTCTATCCGGATCTAGAGAAGAGAAAACAAGAGTTTATCCGGATCTAGAGAAGAGAAACCAAAAGACTATCCGGATCTAGAGAAGAGAAAACAAGAGTTTATCCGGATCTAGAGAAGAGAAACCAAAAGACTGTCCGGATCTAGAGAAGAGAAAACAAG
>JACEEZ010018929.1:422500-437500 GCA_016584305.1 Chionoecetes opilio | reverse complement strand
CTGACACCTGTGAAACTTTTGGCGGTAATCTATGGAAGAGGTACTGTCCTGCATCGCTTTTATTATGGGGGAGAGGAAATGGGAGGAAGAGAAGGAGAGGGAGGTGAAAGTGGAGGGGGGGGATGAAATAAGAAGAAAAAGAGGAGCAGGAGGGGGAGAAGGAAATAAGAGGAAGCGATGAAGGAGAAGGGGGAAATAGGAGGAAGAAAAGAAGGAGAAGGAGGTGAAAATGGAAGAAAGTTGTATCTCCCCGCCTATGAACAAGTATTTTCAGCAAGGGAACTATAAAAGGATTTTTAAGTGGTTTTTGTTATTCACAGCAAGAGCTTCGTGGGTGTGGCAACATGACGCGGACTTTTAAGCCAAGAGACATCCCTTACATAATTTATAAGAATGAAACTATAGACATAACAAGCGCGAACGTTTATTGTTACATTTGTTTTGTCTTGAATTAACGTTGTCATTTTTCAACGGAGCTTTATTACAATCGTCATGGAAGTCCAGATATATTTGGTTAATATATTTCTGTAGCGAAAATTTATTGACTGTAATTTTAATGAGGAGAGAGGTTGAATAAGACATTAGTAGCTGTTCAGAAACGTGTATTGATAGAAAACTACATAATAGTCACAACTTGCAATGGAGATCACGAAGACAATCTAGTATAACACACAGATTGTTATCGTCTTAGCCTCCACACCACACATCACCACCACCACCACCACCACCACCACCACCACCACCAACCACCACCACCCCCACCACACCACCCCCACCACCACCACCACCACATTTCTCTTGGCTCATCCTCAGCTACCATTCCATCCATCCCCACTCCATATTTATAACCTACAACCCCATGCCACCAACAATAAAGCTCCTCACCACTACCACATACCATCACGTATTGTACCACCTTCAACAACCCTTAACTCCCTACCACACACCACACCACAACCACTCCCTACCACACACCACACCACACAACCACTCCCTACCATCTACACCATCAAGTGTAGGTTAACCTAACCTACCATCAACACCCCCCAATTTTGTTTTTTGCTTTCCTATTTTCTTCCGTCTCTCCTTCTCCTCCTACTCTTTCTCCTCAGTATGCCTCTTCCTCTTCTTCTTCTTCATTATCATTTTCTGAATCTGCATCATTACTTATTTAGCTTATTCTTTTTATATCATCATCACCATCTTCATCTTTTCCACTTCGTATTTTTTCGCTTTTTGCTCGCGTGTCCAGAATTCAGAGAAACTTCCTCATGAACGTTTGTCGCCACGAGTTAACTATTTACTGTGTGTAAGTGAATGACTGTGTGTGGGCTGAATCACGCGCGGCGGCGGAACGGTGGACAGTCACGAAGGAGGAGTAGGAGGAGGACACGTGCAGAAGCCATGGTGATGCCGCAAAGCAGGAATTTCTTTACTTCACGGCAAAACATATAGAGAAAAATCACTGTAGTCACAACAAAGGAGAATGAATATAGGCGATCAGTATTTAAGATTGTATGAAATGTTTGACCTGCACCTAGTAAAGAGGTTGAGTAGAGAGAGAGAGAGAGAGAGAGGAGAGAGAGAGAGAGAGAGAGAGAGAGGAGAGAGAGAGAGAGAGATGAGAGAGAGAGAGAGAGATGAGAGTGAGAGAGAGAGAAGAGAGTAGAGACAGAGAGAGAGAGAGAGAAGAAGACCGTAGAGACAGACAGACAGACAGACAGACGACAGACAGACAGAACAGACAGACAGAGACAGACAGACAGACAGACAGACAGACAGACAGACAGACAGCGACAGACGACAGACAGACAGACAGACAGACAGACAGACAGGCATCAGACAGACAGACAGACAGACAGACGAACAGACAACAGACAGCTCAGACAGACAGCGACAGACAGACAGACGACAGACAGACAGACAGACAGACAGACAGCAGACAGAAGACAGGACAGACAGACAGACAGACGACAGACAGACAGACAGACGACAGACAGACAGAGACACGACAGACGGACAGGCAGACGACAGACAGACAGACAGAGAGACAACAGACAGACAGACAGACAGACAGACAGACAGACAGACAGCAGACAGAAGAACAGACAGACAACAGACACAGACAGACAGACAGATAGACAGACAGAGGAACAGAAGCAGACCGACAGAAAAGAACAAGAAGACAAAACGACAGACGAAGAGGAAGAGAGAGAGAGAGAGAGAGAGAGATGCAAAATGGGAAATGTAAGTCTGAAGAACGAAAACAAGTTTAACATAAAAGCAAGAAGAAAAGTTACCTTTAGGGAAAGAAAATGGTTTGATCTTTAGCGAGAAAGGAAAGGAGGGAAACAAAATTGGCTTTAAGTTTTCCAGCAACAGGGACGCGCTGCACATGTCATGGTACAATAAATTAGTGGCTTCCCTTTAAGTCAGAATTGTAAATGTATTGTTAAATAATGTCAAAGTTTTCTTTTCTTTGCTTTCAAAAACCTTGAGTCCGTATGTCCACTTGAGGAGATCAAAGGAGGTTTATTGCACCGGAGAAAATACTGGAACGAAGAATACAAGGCAAAGGCAGAAGAATTGTTTAGCTCTCGGGAAAATTGGTCCAACAAACAGGAAATGGAAAAGATAAGCTCAGAAGAAAGAAGAAGGGGAATTCACAGATCACAACAAATGATAAAATAGAGTTACGAGGAAGAGAATTGCTAACTTCGAGGCAAAAAGTGAGAAAATGACTAAATCGACAGCAAAGGAAGAAAGATGGAAGTCTGCTTCACGGAAAGAAACACCGTAAAATTCACGAAGAAAAAAAATAGTGGCGAAATTGTTGTGATGACGAATAAAGAATAATGGTTAGTGCACGGCATGAAAACACTCCCGAAACCACACCAAAACAACACACACACACACACACAAGACAACAATGGTTTGCACGTGTATGCACACACACACCACACACACACACACACACACACACACACACACACACACACACACACACGACACGACACACACACACTGTCCCCACAAGGTGGTGGTGTGTGTGTGTGGTGTGTGTGCGTGTGTCACACGCGCGATGGTCAAGGTGACAGCGTGCCGGGCTCCCATTCTGTGGGTAGGTAGTCGATCTCGCGCTCCGGGGATTTCACTGACAAATTGGGCGGTTACTGTCCCCTTGAGCAAGGGGATGGGGTGTGGTTGTGAGGTCCCCACATGCCCAAAGATCGGTAATAATGAGCTCCAAGCTCGCACAGAGAGGGTGAAAACTGGCGACGCGAGCCGCTCGCGTGGACAAGACCATGGGGTGAACACACACACAACACACACACACACACACACACACACACTAGGGTACTCCGTAGTGTAGGGGTAGCACGCTCGGTTCACAACCGAGAAGTCCCGGGTTCGATCCCCGGGCGGAGCGGAAACATATGGGCTGTTTCCTTAAAACCCGAGCCCCTGTCCACCCAGCAGTGAATGGGTACCGGGTGTTAGCCGGGGTTTGTGACCTGCTCTCCAGGGTGGTGGCTTCGGCCAAAACTAAGCACTAAGGATGACTGATAAAAATGTTGATATGGAGACGGGGCCATACGAGCGTCGCTCAGGCCCTGTAAAATACAACTAGATGAATACACACACACACACACACACCACACACACACACACACACACACACACACACACACACACACACACACACACACACACACACTGATAATGAAAAAAGCCAAAAAGCATGTAGTAACGATATGCGACTCCCCACTCCCCATTATCCTTCTCTCCCTCTTCTCTCCTCTCTTCCCTCCCCTCCCCCCTGCTGCATCCCCCTCCCCCTCCCTCCCTCTCCCCCCCGCCCCATGATTGCCCGGGGTGGTGACAAATGACAATCGTGGCTGCCAGACTCCAGGGTCATGCGAATCAGAGGTCGATACCCGCCTCCCCTTATCCCCCCTCCCCGCGAGTTCCGCCCCCCCCCCTCGTCCCTTATGCCTCCTCCCCCCCCCTATCCCTGGTTACTGAAGGGCCGGCCGCTATCCTCTCCTGTCTCCCTGCACTATATCTCTTTGCTTTATCAGGGATTACTGACCTTTCTCTATTATCAATCATTATTATTATACTATTATTAATGTTATTATTATTACTATTATTGTTATTATCATTATATCGTCATCATTATTACCATTATCAATGATCATTATCACTACTGTTATTATCGTAATATTGACATCATGTAGTAGTAGTAATGATAGTACTTGTAGTGGCAGGGCAGGGCATGGTATGGAATGGAATGGAAGAAGTATTCAGGAATAGAAAATTTAATATGTTGGGGATGGAAAGGTATCGAAGATTTACAGAATGGATTTTTTTTCACATTTCTATTCCTTCCATCAATATAAAAAAATGCGTTTAGTATAGTATCGCACGTCAGCGAAACTGCGATTCCTGGCGTGTGCCGCGCTATGCTCCAGCCACACAGGCATGGGTGGCATGACTGCTCAATGAGGTTAATTATATATATACCGCGTGTATACGTAACGCAATGGCCGAGGACACACTGGATGCGATCATGCTGCAGGGAGCAAACTTATGGATGTTTGGTGTACAGCTTGTAGTTATGTTGTATTTGTCCGTTCACTGTTCGCTAATTGTTCATAACTTATGCGCAAATTGTACTTATGGAGCCAGTCACCGTCGATTTACTGTTTTTCAATAAAGACAACCTTCTCTTTCACTGTATCTACAATACCATCATACAATACCTACAATACCACGCTCCTACTAATACTACTACGTTAATATACTGATATCAGCTAACCCGTCACTTCACCGTTAAGTGGATCAAGTAGTATTTGACATCGTTTCATGAAAGTCTTATCACAATAACACGAAGGAATGTTGTGAAGGCAATGTTTACTTTAATGCCTGGAGGCAGCCATGTCCTTCACCTCCTTAACGACACACGTCTTGCTTTGCACATTCCAACTTTCTCACTTTGCATTCTTTTGACATCTTCGCACAGTGAATGGTATCGATCTGAAAGAAAATTGCTTTCAAGATAGAACTCCACACAGGGTTGAATAGAATTCCTTGAAAGAGCTTTTGTTCATAAAAAAAATACTTATCCAATGTCCGGAAATCTGCATAACAAGGAAGTCAATATTTCTGGGCAAACATACATATGCACAGGCACACATGAAGGCAACATGGCTTCTTTGATCCTTCTAATTACTACTAGTGTTCCTTTTTCGTCGTACTTATCCTCTGATACATTCTTTTTTTTCATATTTCGTTGGCATTAGTTAACCAACGGTCACTTTTGGTGTTTTGTCTTCCGTAGAGTTTATATATTTTCCTAACTATGTTTTTCATTCCATTCACCCATGGTCTTGTCCACGCGAGCCGGAGTCGCGATCGCCAGTTTCACCCTCCCGGTGCGAGCTTAGAGGTCGTTATTACCGATCTTTGGGCAATGCTGGGACCTCACACACCACACACTCCCATCCCCTTTGCTCAAGAGGGACAGTAACCGCCCGAATTTTGTCAGTGAAAAATGCCCGGGAGCAGTGAGGATTCGAACTGGCTACCACAGAAAGGCAGGCCAACACGCTATCAAGTTGACCATCGGACGGTGTTACAAATGGACTGGACTGATACAAATTGTGTGTTTTCATGATGATCTCTCCAATGTTCTGTCATGTACACAGTCGTTCGCTCGTCACCTTTCATGTTCTTTACCGTAGTCCTCCCTCGCCTTGGCCTCCCTTGTGGTGCCTCGTAAATACATCCTGCCGCCTCATCACCACTCCCTCCACATCATTATTTTTCATCTACATCATTCTCGCCTTTCTTCCTTATTCTACCTGTCAACCCAACCTTTTCTCTCTCCTTCCTGGTTCCCTCTTCCTTGACTCGGGTGACGTCGCCCTCCCGGGGTGTCCTACTCCTCATTGTCTCCCGCCACTCCCTTTATCAGTTTTTTTTCATTGTGTGCTCTTTTTTCTCCTTCAGTCATTATCTTTCTATCGATAAGTAATTAACCACGATGTGTATTGTCTCGGGCATCATATGACACACACACACACACACACCACACACACACACACACACACACACACACACACACACACACACACACACACACACACACACACACACACAACACACATTCTCTCTCTCTCTCTCTCCTCTCTCTCCTCTCTCTCTCTCTCTCTCTCTCTCTCTCTCTTCTCTCTCTCTCTCTCTCTCTCTCTCTCTCTCTTCTCTCTCTCTCTCGTCTCTCTCTCTCTCTCCTCTCTCTCTCTCTCTCTCTCTCTCTCTCTCTCTCTTCCCCAAGCACACACACACACAAACACACACACACACACACACACACGCACACGCACACGCACACGCACACGCACACGCACACACACACACACACACCTCTTGCACCCCTCCATACCTGCCTGTCTGCACACCTGTCTTCCCCACCTGTCAAGGGCGGCGCCTCTGTTGACGTAATAAGGCCCCCATCCACGGTGCGATCTGGTCGTACGACCAGCGGACAGATCTGGTTGGATCCAACCAGATTGGATCGTGAGTGGGGTGATTTTGGTCTGTCCGACCGACTGACAGCTGGTCGGATGGCGACCAAGCAGTGTTTGGTTTTTAGATCCGACAGATCATCCGGTTCAGACCGGATCGCACCGTGAGTGTGCTGATCGTGAGGCCAGCCGTCAGTTTCGCCACTGACAGCGTCGCGAGAGGACTACCAAGATGAATTGTTTCTTTAATGAGAAGCATTTTTGGACAGAATTCATCCAATTATATAGAAACTGAAGGTTTGTGGGATATAAAAAGCAAAGAGTAAATGGATAAATTTAAGAAAAATGCAACTTATGAAGTATTGGTAGAGAAACTCGAGGAGCGACAGTGAGGCTAGGTAATGTTGAAACAGTAAAAAAAAAAAATAATATATATATATATATATATATATATATATATATATATATATATATATATATAATATATATATATATATGAGAAGTGTGTGCCGGAAATATATTAAGAAAATAACTGCCTCTGTGAAATTTGGTGTGAACGCGGATGATGTTTACGCTCCTCAGTTGTGGTATCAGATTCCATCAAAAGTAATTCGATCCTCGTTGCATAGACCCATCATGAGAACCGCTCTCCACCGTTTCTATCACCAACTGAACTGGTCTTGAGGTGCGGTCGGATCGTTAGTGGGTGGTAGGAAATCCATCGGATCAGGTCTGTCGGATCAGATCGTACGACCAATCGTACCGTGGATGGGGGCCTTAAGACCCTCCCTCCTCCCCTCACTCCTCCCCTCACTTCCTCTCCTCTGAGCCCTCTCCCTCCTCGTCCCAGCCCTCTCCATATAACCCGGAGGACCAATCTAACGAAGTAGTGATGGTGATGGTGATGTATAGTTGTGGTGGTGGTGGTGGTGGTAGTGATGGTGATGGTGATGTATAGTGATGGTGGTGACAGTGATGAAGGGTGGTGGTGGTGACAGTGGTGGAGGGTGGTGGAGGGTGGTGGTGGTGATAGTGATGAAGTGTGGTGGTGGTGACAGTGGTGGTGGTGGTGACTGATGAAGGGTGGTGGTGGTGACAGTGGTGGAGGGTGGTGGTGGTGACAGTGATGAAGGGTAGTGGTGGTGACAGTGGTGGGGGGTGGTGGTGGTGGTGACAGTGATGAAGGGTGGTGGTGGTGACAGTGGTGAAGGGTGGTGGTGGTGACAGTGGTGGAGGGTAATGGTGGTGACAGTGATGGAAGGTAGTGGTGGTGACAGTGGTGATAACAGCTATATATAACAACCTATGATACAGTTTAATTAAGATAAAAACACATTCCTAAACAGCTCATAATTGGTTCGTATTCCTTCCCAGAGACTTTTGATGGACAAACTTTAAAAAGAAAATATAAAGATTAATTGCTATTAAACTGGACTATACTCAGACGACAAAATTATATCGAAAAAACAGAATCTCATGTTATTGATTTAAACAAAAAAAATCCTCGCACATATTTATATAAAAATATTGACTGAACAATAAATGGAAAAATATGCATCTTGATATATTTTCTGTTCCTCTTTCGACGGGAAATTGGAACAAGTTTAATGATTATTGTTATTGATGACTTCCCCGTGGGGCTTCCTCTTTTGATGAAATTAGTTTCCGTAATGTGAGAAGAAATAAGAGTATTAGCGATGGTGATGAATGATGGTGGCAGTAGCAGCAGTATTTGTAGTTGTAGCAATAGTAGTAGTAGTGGTAGTAGTCGTGGTGTTACAAGGCCGTCTGTATGTAAAGGCCTGCGCCTGGGAGCGCGGGATGGACGTGACGTCACGAGCTGAGGCTGCTCCGCGAGTCAGTAGGAGCCGAGCTTTCAGCATGTGAGGATGTACGGGCGGTATAAGATATACTGTTATCTTTGGAAATGTTTGTTCTATAATATTATCAAATAAAAAACCGTAAAACACACTAAAGAAATGCCATTATGAGACTCTCAAGAAATATGCATGAACTTAAACTCTTCGCCATTTAATATTTTACTCGCAAACATTTTACATGGTGAATACCAATAGAAGCGGAATTTAATTAGCTTTCCATTGTTATATTTTGTTTTCTGATAAATGAATTAGAACCATACATACATTAGCGTTAACTAAATAAATAACATCATCAAACGGGAAAAATTACCCGATTTCATGACCTTTTTTGTTAGTTAACGCTAATTTATGTATGGTTCTAATTCATTTATCAAAAAACGAAATATAGCAATGGAAAGCTAATTACATTCCGCTTCTATTGATATTCTCCATGTAAAATGTTTTTGAGCAAAATATTAAATGGCGAAGAGTTAAAGTTCATACATATTTCTTGTGAGTCTCATAATGGCCTTTCTTTAGTCTGTTTTACGGTTTTTTATTTGATAATATTATAGAACAAACATTTCCGAAGATAACAATATATCTTTTATACTGATAAACATATAATTAGGTAGGTAAACTTGTCATCTCGGTGGCCTCGTACAGACGTCGTCCGTGACGTCATCAATCTCAGGCGCAGGCCTTTACATACAGACGGCCTTGGGTGTTAGCAATAGTGTTGGCAGTAGTAGTGGTAGTAGCGGTATTAGTAGTAATAGTAGTAGCAAAAATAGATGTTACAACAGCTACTACCACTACTACTACTACAACTACTACTACTACTACTACTACTACTACTACTACTACTACTACTACTACTACTACTACTACTACTACTACTACTACTACTACTACCACTACCACTATTACTACTACTACTACTACTACTACTACTACTACTACTACTACTACTATTACTACTACTACTACTACTACTACTACAACAACTACAACTACAACTTCTACTAATTTCCTCTACAAACAGCGGTGATCCTAATGTTCTGTCACAATATGAACGATGCTGTCATTGTGCGCCACAACTTGCTAAGGTGGGCGGCGGCGGCTGCTGAACCTGTCTTATTTTTACCCAGACGCGGAGACGAGAGGTGCGAGAGGTGCCAGATGGGGTGCAAGGAGGAAGAGGGCGAAGCTATGCTGGTGGTGTTGAGGGATAAGGGAATGGGGGCGGGGGGGGGGCATGTGTATACTTCCCATTTCCTCTTTTCATTATATTTTCTATTTTCGTCTTATCTTCTCCCGCCTTTACTGCTTCACAATTTCTTATTTCTTCAATTCGCTTTTTAGAGTTTCTTTTGAATGCTCTGCCTTATATCAGTCCACCTTTTTTTACTTCTCTCCCTCTTCACCTCCGCCAAATAGGTTGTGTGATCAGTTCGGTTTCTTTGTTTGTCTGTTTGTTTGCAGGATTACTCAAAAGGTACGGACGGATTTATTTGATAATTAAATTATACCAGTGGTGGCGCTTGGCCCAACGTAGAGGTGATTACCTTTTCGAGTCAATCTGAAGTCGGATCTGGATCTAGGAATCTGTTCACGGATATTCTGGGAACTTGGAATCCGCCGCCCCCAAGGTGGAGCTCGACACCATTTGGGGAGTCTCTACGCACTCTCTCTCTCTCTCTCTCTCTTCTCTCTCTCTCTCTCTCTCTCTCTCTCTCTCTCTCTCTCTCTCTCTCTCTCTCTCTCTCTCTCTCTCTCTCTCTCTCTCTCTCTCTCTCTCTCTCTCTCTCTCTCTCTCTCCTCTCTTCTCTCTCTCTCTCTCTCTCTTCTCTCTCTCTCTCTTCTCTCTCTCTCTCTCTCTCTCTCTCTCTCTCTCTCTCTCTCTCTCTCTCTCGTTACCGCAACACACCTGTGAAAGAGAAGGAAAGCGGTAATTTTGTTGCCGAGGACTTTGATGCAACAGATAAAAGACGCTTCGTTATCGTGTTTCTTTGGCTGCGTCCTGTAAACAAGGGAAGAGGCATGGGCACAGCTTGGGGACTGAATCAGTGACACAGTGTTTACTTTACCTGCCCAGTGTGTAGTATTACCTATGTACCTACTTCTATTTAGATCCATATATGGTGGCGGTAATCAATTTTATCTCTCGTAAAAACAATTAATTTGATCCGAAAAATGTATCTGCGCCGTTTTCTCTCTTTTTTTATAACAACAAAGACTCGAGCGGCTCTTTGTGCGTGTGACGAGCCTCTGAATTGGCCTTGTTCTAAGGGTAACGAGGAGCACCCGGCTCGGCAAGGACGGCGAGGCGAGGACTGCGTTAACAAGGGCATGGTGGTGGTGGTGGCATTGGTAGTGGTAGGGTAAGGAGCTGTGTTGTGGTGTGGTGTCCTTCTGTTACGTCACGTCTTCACTCAGCTCTTCATCAACGATTTGACAGCCGGCTTAATGGGCGGCGGGAAGAATGTCAGTGGAAGAGAGAGAGAGAAAGAGGACCTGACTGGGAAAGATTGATGGAGGAAATAATAATGATGCTGTCGCGGTCTAGGAGAAGAAGGAAGAAGAGTTGTGATAAAGAAGGAAGGAAGGAGAATATTGTTGCGATGGTTTGTTTTTTCTTAGGTAAAAGGAAAAATGTGTTATTGGACCGTGAAGGATGAAAACGTGGAAGAATGACGGTGAAATAGGGAAATTTTGTGGAAGAAAGGGCATGGCCGAGAGAGAGAGAGAGAGAGAGAGAGAGAGAGAGAGAGAGAGAGAGAGAGAGAGAGAGAGAGAGAGAGAGAGAGAGAGAGAGAGAGAGAGAGAGAGAGAGAGAAAAAAAAAAGTAAGGTAGGGAGGATAGAGATAGAGAGAGATAAAGCATTGGGTGTAGGAGTGGCAAGAGGAAGGGAGATGCAATGATGGGAGGAGATAAACGAGGGTGAGAGTGTGAAAGGGGTGTAGAAAAAAGAGAAATGCCGGAAAATGACCTCCTCTACACACTCACCCCTTCCATAGACACCCTAACACACCCCTCCATCAGTCCGACATCCTCACACACACACTTCATCCCCGCTATCTACCTCCCACAACCCCCCCCCTACACCCACACACATATACGAAACAAGATCACTTTAGATTCCGTCGTAAATATTTCATTCTACAATGTGTGTTGAAGGAAGAGGACTTTCAGAAATGAGGTGGAGAACGAGGAGGAAAAAGGAAATAAATCATGTTGGAGGAAAAGGAAGCAAGAAAGAGAGCAGGAAGAGGAAGATAAGGAAGAATAGCACACCTGTCTTCCTGTCTGTCCAGAACCGCTTCATCAGTCGCGACCCAATATTCCTCCCGCCTTTTTTCACGCTTCCCGCCACAACTAGTCCCCTTGCCAGAAGCCCCGCGCTGCCCCCTCGCACCACCTGTGTCTTGCCGCCAGACCTATTCTTTTACCTGGAAACACTTCACTGCCAAGGTGGTAAAACGTGGCCCGGCAGGTACACACAGGTAAATGAGGAGGACATACACAGAGAGGGAAAGGAGATTAAAGGAGGAAAAAGGAAGTGAGGGAAAAAAAAGTCTTTAGGTAAACGTTAATATCTCAATTTTATGTGTGTCAGAAAATAAAAGTCTTGAGAAACTTTTGAAGTCTCTGTTTTATGCGTTTCGGAGTGTTTCTTTTTTTTACTCTTGTCATTCCATGTAATGTTTCTTAAGCTGCAATAGAACAATGAACATTTTGCCTTTTTTCACAAGCGTTTCACTGACATACTTGATCGTTAACAGTCACCACTAGTATAGTATCAGTTAGGGTAGTCACGTACCTACATCGAAGTTACTGTATACTCCATATAATTCTATTTTTTTTCTCAAACTTTATGTCCTTTAATTCCAAACATTTTTCGCTCACTTTGTGCAACGAAAGTAGAAGGAAAGTGACGCACCGGAACATAAACTTTCGCCGATTCCATAATTTCCGCCAACATTTGACACGCGATACATCTCGTCCCGCATCTCTTATAATACCTCAGATTCAATTTCACTCCGTTACATTACTCACATCTAAAATTACGCTGTCAGGATAGCATGTTGGCTGCCTTCCTACATCGCACCACGACCACTGTCTTTCTTTGCACTGATTTTCTTCCCTCTCTATATGAGTGTTTGTAAATTAGCCTTGAAGTACCTCTATAAGGAAGTGGTCAACAGTTTTAGCACTGTAGCCATAGACCACTGTATACCTGGACTGCGCACGGAATATCGGCCTGTTGCACATGGGCCTGATCTTGTCCTGAAGTCGGAGGGCCGCTCGGATTCATATATATATATATATATATATATATATATATATATATATATATATATATATATATATATATACGCATCATATAGACTGGTTTATCACTATTCTATGATATACTGTAATCTTCGTAAAGTTTGTTCTATAATATTATCAAATAAAAAACAGTAAAAACACGGTAAAGAAATGCCTTACGAGACTGAAGAAATATGCATGAACTTAATATTCACTTCAACTCTTCGCCATTTAAAACTTTGCGAGTCAACTTTTATCATGAAGGGTATCAATAGAAGCGCAATTTTATTAGCTTTCCATTGCTATATTTCGTTATCTGATAAATTAATTAGAACCATGCATAAATTAGCGTTAAATAAATAAATAAAATCATCAATCGGGTAATTTTCCCGATTGATGAGGTTATTTATTTAGTTAACGCTAATTTATACATGGTGCTAATTCATTTATCAGAAAACTAAATATACAAGTAAATGCATGTTTCAGATTTCTCCTCTTCTTTTTTTTCCTTCTACAATTTCTTCCTTCCCACTTCCTTCCCTTCCAACTACTTTTCATTTTTTTATCCTCAATTTGTGTCTGAAGTCAGTCAGTCGTCGTCTTTTTCTCTCCAAACCTTCGCCACTTTCCCGCACATCACTTTCAGTCTCCTTCCTCTCCACACCTCTACAGTCCAGTGCTATGTCTCTCTCCTCTTCTCTCCTCCTTCCTTTACCTCCCTCCCTCCTTCCTTTACCTCCCTCCCTCCCTTCCATCTTCCTTTACCTCCCTTCCTCCTTCCTTTACCTCCTTCCCTCCCTCCCTTCCATCTTCCTTTACCTCCCTCCTTCCCTTCCTCCTTCCTTTACCTCCTTCCCTCCCTCCCTTTACCTCCTTCCCTCCCTCCCTTCTTCCTTCCTTTACCTCCTTCCCTCCCTCCCTCCTTCCCCTCAACCATCAGCACCCTCCAGAACTCTTATCGCCTCATTGACAGTTACACCTGACCGCTTACCTGAAAGCAAGGGACGTCGCCACATCTCTCTCTCTCCTCTCTTCTCTCTCTCTCTCTCTCTCTCTCTCTCTCTCTCTCTCTCATCTCTCTCTCTCGGTGGCCACGCTCTCTCTCCTCTCTCTCTCTCTCATCTCCTCTCTCTCCTCTCTCTCTCTCTCTCTCTCTACTCTCGGTGGCCACGCTCTCTCTCTCTCTCTCTCTTCTTCTCTCTCTCTCTCTCTCTCTCTCTCTCTCTCTCTCGGTGGCCACCGCCTCTCTCTCTCTCTCTCTCTCTCTCTCTCTCTCTCTCCTCTCTCTCTCTCTCTCTCTCTCGTCTCTCCTCTCTCTCTCTCTCTCTCTCTCTCTCTCTCTCTCTCTCTCAAATCAGTTTCAGGGACATCGGACAGAATCACGGCTGAGAGAGTGAGTGAGAAAGAGAGAGAGAGAGAGAGAGAGAGAGAGAGAGAGAGAGAGAGAGAGAGAGAGAGAGAGAGAGAGAGAGAGAGAGACAGAGAGAGAGATTGAGAGAGGAGAGAGAGAGAGAGATGAAAAACTGTGGCTTTATGTGTTAGAAGAATGTGATTGTTGATGACAGAAATATTGTGCAGAAAGAAACAAAACGTGAGGAAGAGAAGCAAGGTTGTGAAGAAGAATGAGGAGGAGGTGGGATCGAGGGGGGAAGAAAAGAAGAGAGGTAGGAACAAAGTATACAAAGCATATTGGTACTCTGGGTAGGAAGGGAGCGAGGATGAGACTGAAGAGGGAACACGGAGAGGTGGGAATGGGGCAGGACGGCGGGATGTCCGGGTGAGGAGGAAGAGTTAATATATATTATAATGTGGACAGACGGAAAGGGGGAGGAGATCCAATCACACTGGCATGGGGGAGATTAATTTGGCGCGGCTGTGATGGAGCGACGGCAGCAATAGGCCTGTGGGAAGCCTTTAGTCTGCTAGGATAGGAGTGGCAGCAGCGATAGGCCTGTGGGAAGCCTTGAGTCTGTTAGGATAGGAGCGGCGGCAGCGATAGGTCTGTGGGAAGCCTTGAGTCTGTTAGGATAGGAGCGGCGGCAGCGATAGGCCTGTGGGAAGCCTTTAGTCTGTTAGGATAGGAGTGGCAGCAGCGATAGGCCTGTGGGAAGCCTTGAGTCTGTTAGGATAGGAGCGGCGGCAGCGATAGGCCTGTGGGAAGCCTTTAGTCTGTTAGGATAGGAGCGGCGGTAGCGATAGGCCTGTGGGAAGCCTTTAGTCTGTTAGGATAAGAGCGGCGGCAGCGATAGGCCTGTGAGAAGCCTTTATTCTGTTAGGATAGGAGTGGCGGCAGCGA
>JACEEZ010018929.1:357500-415000 GCA_016584305.1 Chionoecetes opilio | reverse complement strand
AACTTAGAGTAAGGCATTCTCACCCAACACCCAACACCTCAGCCAATCCCGTGTGTTCGGAAGGGTGAAGTGAGGGGGGCCCAATTTTCGCCCACTTAACGTGCAGCGAGTATGTAGTACAATTGTTATGTACGACAGCGGGAGGTGTACAATACTTTATAACACCTGTGTATTAATTTGATTACGGGGCTGCCTTACCTCCTACCTGAATTCATACCCTCACCCACCAATACCACATACATGCTTATTTGCACCATATACGCCTCTACATAAGAGTCATTTTGCCAGACTCGACGAAGATGTTAATTTGAGAAGGACGCGAAAGTTTCTGAATAGAGGAAAAAGTTTGGATCTCAGCTATAATGTTGCACCGATAAGGGAGCTGACGAGGGGGAGGAGGGGAGGGGAAGGAGGTAAAAATAGGGATAGAGGTCGAGGAAAAGGGGAATAGAGGGAAGGAAAGTTAGTCGAGCATGAAGTGATGTTGTGAGGGAGAAAAAATAGGTCGAATTGGAAAAAAATGGAGACGTTATTGAAGAGAAGAGTGGATGGAGGTGATAGACAGGTGAGTAAAGATGGGCGGAAAGGTGTGATGGAGATTGATGGGAGAGAAGGAAAAAAAGGAGAGGAAATAAAAAATAAAAACTGAACCAGAAGTGTAGATAATGGAAAGGCAGGATGGAGGGAAGGGCTGGTGTTGCGAGATGATGGAAAGGGGCGAGGTTAGAGGTGACGGGGGTTAAGAAATAGAGGATTAAAGAAAGTACAAAAGGAAAAAAGAGGGATAGGGAGGAGGTGATAAAGGCGAATTGAATATTAGAACCAAAGTAAAAGAAAGGAATGGAAGTAGACAGACAGACGAGGAGAATTTTATTAAAGTGGACGGAAGAGGGAAGAATTAATGGAAATCGATAAAATAATAAAAATAATGTTTAAAAAAACATGAAAGAGGAAGGAAAAAGTTACATATGGAAGGACGAAAGAGGAATGGAAGGAAGTACAAGGTAGAGAAAAGAATAAAAGGGGAAGAAAGGGGAAAGACATGGAAGAGAACAGGAAAAGAGCGATGATTGGAACAGAAGTGCCAAGGTGGAGGTGGAAGAAGGCGTGTAGGATAAAAACAAGTTGACGGAGGTAAGTGAGGGAGCGATGAAAAGGTAAATGGACAGGTGCTCTAGAGACCCCCACAAAGCCTTCCTTCCTGCCATACAGCCTCCTGAATACCAACCTACCCGTAACACCTCTCTCTCTCTCTCTCTTTCTCGGTCAGGATCTCCTCCAGAGGGCGTGAGAGTTGCCACGCCCCTAGAGTACCTTGAATAATATCTTATTACAGAGACCCTACACGCGTGGCCTTCAGTACGTACACCACGTGGTTTGTGTTGCCCCGCGCGCCACCCTGCATCATGACCTGGATGCTCGTGCCGCTACGACGCACATAACACTCCCAGTAACAATCATCAGCAGCAGCAGCATTGCCGGATAGGAAGACTCTAGGTAAACGGTAGCTCATGGAAACTACCTCTGGATGCACCGATGTATTCATTTGTTGCGAAATTATTGCTTCTACGTACTACATGCAAAAACAATTGTAGGTTGTAATACGGCTTAACAAAAACACATAGCATAACTGCAGATTACAACATTGTCGTAAAAGTAAATCTCGTCACGTCTTCCTGGGAGTAAGTTGGCGCGTGTGGAAGGTGTGACCTGTTTGTGGTTCAGACGTTTCCTGACTCACGGTTTGCGAATGCGGCCACACAGGAGGTATGTCGGAAATTGTCGGCTTCCGGCCAATGCTATGAATGTGTCCTTGCATATCATGAGGGTAATGATGGAGAATGAAGAGTTCACAATCAATCAGGTGCCGAGATGTCTGCCTTCCAGCTTGTTCACGACCTCCTAATTATGTGCCAAGTATCACAAATTGGTTGGGTAATAAGGGGAAATATACTTATGTGTAATGAACTAATGGTAACATGGCCTTCCTAACAATTTCATCATCATCATCAGCTTTGTTTTCAAAAGATAGTTCAGCATGTACAAATGCCAAGCTTTGTCTCCTGGTGATGTCTCTTCAAGCTGTGTGGTAATATACAACTTGTCTGTCATGTCTTATAGTTGCTGGGCGTCACCTCAGGACACATCCCATTATCCTTGTGCAGACCTTCCACCCGACAATGTTGAACCTGCTTTACCCAGACTCAATTGTACGTAGGCTATCTGTCCACAACACCAGCCCAATCTCCTCGCCGCCTTGAGACCGTACCTAATCACGTTATTTGGTATCAATTAATTCTACCACTACTTTTGTCCTATGATATTCTGCAAGATTTTTCTCATAATAAAGATAAGGTTGGAGCACAGGCCTCGGATCGCGGTGTTTAAAGGCTCATGTCTGCCTCCTTTGTTATTGGATAAAATTCTTTACTGTATGTAGGACGCACGATAAACCATAACTAAAGGTTCAGCCCTACTTTCCCCAGGCTTCTCCAGGTATTCATTTGTGGCCCAACACCGCGTGGTAGGGTGAAAGGTAGGCTGGGGAAGGGACGTGCCAACCACTGCGGTCAAACACGGGTCAAGGGCACCGTGGCCTACTATTACGGGTTGGGCATTAACGTGTAAGTGGTCCTGTTGGTATTTAAGAAGCCATCGGAGAGCGAGTTTATAGATGTTGAAGTAATTACATTAACAGTAATTGTTTAACATTATCAGTAATTCCAAATTCATGATTGATGCCCCCCAGTCATTCCCTTCCACTCCCTGCCTTCCCCATCCTCCATTCATCAGCGCTAATCTTCCCTCCGTCCCTCCCCCCTCCCTTCCCTAACCCCTTCTCCACATCATTCCTTTCCCTACATGTCCCCTGACCAGACACCTCGATTGGTTTCCTTTTGACGCATTCTGTATATGTGACCACCCTGTTTAGGAGAGCTGTGGGAGTGAATTCTCCCAAAACGTGAGGTGCATACTCCATACATGGGCGGATAAGGCCATTGTAACTACTACTACCAATACTAATAATAATTTTGCAGTTACAGATTTGTTTTCCGATCACGGTTTTTTCGAACCTTGAAAGGGCAACATTGTTTTTGTTCTTTTTGATGTAAAACTTGCATAACACAATACTTTATGGAAAGCTGGAAACTAAGTAATATTTCCGTCATAACAGTTACCAAACAGCCGCTCCGAGTGTGAGGAAAGGCCAATGATATCTCTTAACCACAATTGTTATCTTGCCACTTTCATCATACGTGAAGGCCGTGCAATGCTTCCCAGGACTACTACTACTACTACTACTACTACTACTACTACTACTACTACTACTACTACTACTACTACTACTACTACTGCTACTGCTACTACTACTACTACTTCTACCACCACCACTAAAATAAACTAGTGTGAAATGCGGGTATACATTGTGATTAATTAATTTCACCTACATATCTTAAGCTAAAGACATGTTGCGTCACCGTCCGGATGTGAGCTCCCAAACCTTTCTCCAGTGACGTTGTTAGGGCTGATGACGCAGAGGCAACGTTTAGTCCAAGGTTGAGTGTCTAGCCCGCCCTCCCACCCCCGATGCGCCTGTAACTCGTCTTCAAGTCAATAGGAACGAGAGGGAGAGAGAGAGAGAGAGAGAGAGAGAGAGAGAGAGAGAGTAAATAAGAAAAGACATGAAAAAAAGGTAGAGAGTAAATAAGAAAAGACATAAAAAGGGTAGAGAGAAAGAGAGAGTAAATAAGAACAAATAAATAAAGATAAGAAGAAAGATAGACTGAAGAGACGGTTAAAAAGAGAGTGAATTAGACGAAAACTAAACAAACTAAGACAGGCTGAGCAGGAAAATAGAAAGTAAGGAGAAATGAAACCCTGGTGAAGGCACAAACTCAGGCCGGAAAGGGAGGGGAGCGAGAGGAAGGCATAGCGTCGGCAGGGTGTTGTGTCATAGGGACTGCTAACACAATGAGGACAGCGAGAAGTGAGAGACGGAGGGAGAAATGTGAAGGAATTTTAGATGGTCCTCTTCCATGCAGTTCGACCACACGCACCGTTTTGTATTGATTGGCCTGAGTCTGAGATCCACCTCGTTGTTGTTGTTGTTGTTGTTATTGCTGCCTCGCAAGATGGACGAAGAAGTAATTTTGCAACAACAGAGAGAGAGAGAGAGAGAGAGAGAGAGAGAGAGAGAGAGAGAGAGAGAGAGAGAGTAAATAAGAAAAGACAAAAAAAAGGTACCTAAGAAGAAAGATAAACTGAAGAGATGGCTAAAAACAGTGGATTGGACGGAAACTAAAGAATAATAGGAAAGGCTGAACAGAGAGAAAGAAAGGTTGAGTCTATAGGCAGCAACTTTTTTTATAGGGACGTTGGCTCATGTCAAGGTTATTTCGTATGGATTTTTTTTTATTACTAACGGGGTTCAATTTAGTCGCTATTGCTGCCTCTCTCAAGATGGACGAAGTAGTCATTTTGCAACAAACTGGTATAGCCAGCAACTCTTTTTACAGGGAAACTGCCTCTTGTTAAGGCCATTTCGTATGGATTCTTTTTTTATCACTAACGCGGTTCATTTGCCCTAACCTAAGCTAACCTAACTCTTTTTATAGGGACGTTGCCTCACCTCAAGGTTATTTCGTATAGATTTTTTTTTTACTAGGCGGCTCAATCTTTTATAGGGCGCTGCTTATAGGTTATTCGTATGGATAATTTTTTTCTAATCCGAACGGGTTAATTGCCAGTTCCACTGTTGTTGTCCGGCACCTTTTGAAGCCTTCACGATGGGACGATGTGTGGTGGCTCTGTGCCGGTGCCAAGGACACCTCAGAAACTGGGAGGATGTCGCCGCTACGGCAGAGAGCTACAAAATCTGTATGGATTGCTAATAGGTCTTCGTAAGTTTCTGTTTGTTAACATACAGGAAAATTGGCTTGTCTCGTGCTGTCTCTCGTCTCAATCTATTGTTATCCAGTTTCTTGTCCATGAATCGTTCATTGCAGTGACTGTGGTTTGTATGTGTGTGTGGTGTGTGAGTGTGTGGGGTGAATGTGTGTGTGTGTGTGTGTGGTGTGTGTGTGTGTGTGTGTGTGTGTGTGTACTCGAGTAATTTTTCATATTTCCGAATTTTCGTAGTGGTTCTAATTGCAAAAGTTTTATTCTTAGCTGATTGATCGGGCATCTTCCTAAGTATTATGAATCGTAGGAATGAGTGGAGGGGGGAGTGGAGAGTGGGAGGGTGAGAGGAGAGGATGGGAGGAGAGAGGGGGATGTGACTGAAGAAATTGATATATGCGATTGAGTGGGGTAATTGAGAAGTTAGAGCTGATGGATGGAAGAATGACGAGAGAGAGAGAGAGAGAGAGAGAGAGAGGAGAGAGAGAGAGAGAGAGAGAGAAAACACCTACAAATATACTGTATGGATTGGTTCAATATTGGTCACATTACGAAGTTGTCTGTCTTGTCTAAAACAAAAATATCCTCTCTCTTCTCTCTCTCCCCATTGCCGATCTGTTATCAGGCTTCCCTTGTTCGCTGAAGTCTTTCCTGCTTGCTTGCGTATGCACTTGTAGGTCTTCGTCTCGCCTCCCACCTGCCTCCCCCAACACCTCACTTCACACCACGCCAGATATTGTCACTGATGATATTTGCTTTTTTTACTCGATATGCAGCAGACATTCCTTCCCTTAAAAATATACACATTACTCTTACACATGTCAGGAACCCCAGAATAACACACACACACCCACACACACACACACCCACATACATTCACCCACACACACGCACACACACACACATACACACACACGCACACACACATAAACACACACACACTAAAATAAACAACTGTATATGCGTCACGAGTCTCATCTCTAGTAATTAATGTAACGATTTTTTTTAAATATCCCCCACGCCTCCTCCCTTCCCGTTCACTACAAGAGTAATAATTATTTAATACAGTACTGATTATATCGTTTTAATAGGGCGTGGGATGTAGGTAGCCAAGCGATAGGCAGCATCCCGCACGTGCCATGGCTCCGGATGTGCCTCCCATATGTCCAAGCGTCATGTACAGCATGTCCTCCCATATGTCCAAGTCTCACTTGGCACTGTTTTGGGAAGCTGTGTCGCGCGAGGAGTCATAGAGTAGGTTTATCTTGTACAGTTGAGTCGCGGTAGTACATTTTTGCTATGCTACATCACTAAGTTTGCTTCTGTTACTGTTTTGCGTCTCGAGGAGAAATCATTGTGCGAGGACGTATTCTTACCTGTGAGCAGCCAAGGAAGAGGAGGAGGAGGGTGGCAGGGGAGAACGTGAACTTGGAAACAGAGGATAAAGTTACAGCACAGCGAGTGACTGTAGTTGCCGGGCTGGCGACGCCGTCCACCCTGCGAAATCCCAAAACTCGTACTGCCTCAGGAATTGATTGATAAAAGTAATGAGACTGAAACCCTTAGACTAATTTGTAAATAGGCATGCAATGTAATAGATGTACATTTTGGCTGTAGAGAGTTTTGACCGGAATAGTTAATTATATGAAGATAAAACTATCGGCCCGTGTATCGCTCGTCTGGCAGGCAAGCGTGGACGTCATTCTGCCTCCCTGCTACATTACGGGTGTGGAAATAACACAAATATTCTATCATTGTCAACAGTGTTCCCTGGAGATGGTGGTAGACAGTGGGGTGCAGGGTGACGCTTGGGCTGGGGGGGGGGGGCACCTGTTATGCGCCCCCCGTGTGGAGAGGAGGAGGGAGACACGTATTAGTGGCGCAGAGGTAGGAACTAGGGACACATTACCTGTCACGCCTGAACTATGTATGAGAGGAGAAGAACACGTCACAGCCAGATTAATATATGAAGAACATTCTATACATAGCGCACATTCCACCTTTCCACCAGATACCGGTAAAGGCTGTTTAGCTTCGTTACCAGATACTGACCCACTCATCCTCGTATAAGCAAAGGAGTATAGAGTTTACAACACAACACCTCTCCTTGAAGTCCTCACTAGATGGTCTGGTGTCCTCTGCCCAGACCACTAAAATAGGACCACTAGGGTAAACATCCCCGCCTCCCTAAAGCCAGTTGTCGCTTAGTAGCCCAACTTTCCCTTGTTAGGTCACCAAAATTGACATTCCTTTGCGAGAGTGTTACGTCAGGTGTTTGATCGCGTGCTGTAACCTAAGTACTGCATCACAGGTTGACCAGCCAAAGCATTGCGTACAGTATAATATAATATTATATATATATACATTATACTATTATATATATATATATATACTATATATATATATATATATATATATATATATATATATATATATATATATATATATAGTATATACGGGCAGGAGATTTTCTCTGAGACAGATCTCGTTAAAAGTGATAGCTAGTTCAGCGTTTATTATCTTCTTAAAGATATTTTCTCTTTGTCTTAAGAGTGTCTTATTCTCTTTTGTAATCACTTTTATGACTTCGCCGTAGCTTGTCATGTTTGCTGTATCGCGATTTCGGGTCTAAGAACCCTTCTTCAGCAGCATATGGAAGATGTTTTCTCCTCATTGTGAGCATGATTAAGATGCGAAGTGAAGCGCTATTTATAAATGCGCTTCACTTCGCATCTTAATCATGCTCACCTCAACTCCTGAGGAGAAAACATCTTCCATATGCTGCTGAAGAAGGGTTCTTAGACCCGAAATCGCGATACAGCAAACATGACAAGCTACGGCGAAGTCATAAAAGTGATTACAAAAGAGAATAAGACACTCTTAAGACAGAGAAAATATCTTTAAGAAGATAATAAACGCTGAACTAGCTATCACTTTTAACGATATATATATATAATATATATATATATATATATATATATATATATATATATATATATATATATATATATATATATATATATATATATATATATATATATATATATATATATATATATATATATATATATATATATATATATACATATATATATATATATATATATGTATATATATATATATATATATATATAAAAAAGATATAGAGAGAAGAGAGAGAGAGAGAGAGAGAGAGAGAGAGAGAGAGAGAGAGAGATGCATATACTTATATTTATTTATTTATCTATTTGTTTATTCATAGTATGTATATTGAATATCTGAAGATTACACCCATTTTCTTTATGTGCTTCAAAAATTATAGTGACTTTAGTGTTTACTTACTCGAGGGTGTTGTCAGTGTTGGGAGCGACGCTGGGCTTTACGTGCTGCTGTTAGCGCCGCGTGCTTGGCGCTGGCGTGGCCTGTTGTGCCGGGCCTTATTGTGGCTTGAGGGCAGCGGCGGTATTCTCTCCATAGAGAGAAAAGAAGAGAAGGAGAGGGGAGAGAAAGTGAATCGAGGGACAGGGACGTAAAAAAATGGTTTGAGGTAAAGGTGGAAGAGAAATGACGCCGTGCAGGGAAGCCAAACATTGACACTGCGACCACCTCCAATATTGCTCCCAGCTCACCTTGCCGACCTCCCAGCTGTGTGCTAGTCACCCAATGTTTGATCACGTGCTGGACACCCGATCTTCTGTTGTTACCCTCCCGAAAAGAGATTAGAGTTTATAGAGACCGATCTCTGGGTATAGTTGAGACATCTTACGCCACGCTCACATCCTCCCCGAGTCCCCTTGCTCAAGGGGGCCACCAAGTGCACCTGTGTTTCCTGGGAAAGATTTCGAGTCGGGCTCGAACCTGCGGAAGTCGTGGCACACACTTCACCAGCTGTACCACACTGTAGTGTGTGTGTGTGTGTGTGTGCGCTTTATCCGCTATATCACTCTACCCATGGGGCTATGAAGCGCCCTTTATAACTAACTCCATGACTCTACCTCTATATACCTTCTTTTCCCCCCTTCTTGGTGTTGCTTTTAGAGTGGAAATACTCCTCGGTCAACTAGGTATCTCCTCCCTCACAACCCTTGCCACTTGGTTCCAGCCACTTGCCACGCGCGACGTGCCACTCTGGTTTGAAAGCCTCCATAGGCCATGTCCATCCTGCACCGAGTATACTATAGACGCGGTGGCGCAGCGACGCGATGATGCCGCAGCCGAGCCATTCAAGGCCCGATGAGGAACAACTTTGGGATTGGAGGATGGATAGGAATGCAGAATGAGTTTGGGGCTGGTGACGAATGTTGGTTTGGAGGAATGCATGGTTTTACGATGGTAATGAATGTTATTTATGTGACTGCGTCACGGTAATACAGGGAATTATGGGATGTAGTGGTCCCAGAATGACTATCCTTTGGCTAGATCAGTAATAATTTTTTTCTTCTTCAAATCCCTAAGTGTAGGAGAGTCGTGCGTGTGTTACGATGCTGTGTTGGCACCGGTAAGCGTTGCGTCCTCTCACTAGTGGTGGAATAAAGCAGCCAAGTAGCCGATAAGCAAGGAACGTGCTGCACTATTCAGAATATTTTTTCCATGACCTGGAAAGGTCAAATCATTTTCTGATGCCGGTGAGAAACAGCTGGCGTGGCGCTTCCCCCCTGCACGGAGATAGATATTGCCATTTCAATGATTTACTACTAATGGCCAGGTGGTGAATGGTGTGAATTCGAAGAGGGGACGTTCCAGGCCAGCTATATTTATCTCCCTTGCAATTTTCTGTGGCATGCAACGTATTCCTCCTTATTAACATGTTGTGTCTGGTGGCGCGACCTTAGCCCAGGATGCTTTAGACTCGATTGTGTCGATTCCACTTTCACTTTATTGAGCATAAAAAGTGACATTATTATTAATTTAATTAATAACTTACCTATAGTTTCAAATTTAAGTCACTGGCAATTTGATGACATCTTGATTTGCATTATTTAGGAAAACTTAGGTGGCCTGAAGTGCGCGGACAAAGACAAGTTAGGCCGATTAGTTAGACCAAGTTTTTTTTCTCTCTCTCTCTCTCTCTCTCTCTCTCTCTCTCTCCTCTCTTCTCTCTCTCTCTCTCTCTCTCTCTCTCTCTCTCTCTCTCTCTCTCTCTCTCTCTCTCTCTCTCTCTCTCTCTCTCTCTCTCTCTCTCTCTCTCTCTCAACACAATGAATTACTGCTATTTCCTGGTACACTATCTGACCATCTTGGGATTGCTATGGATTTTTATTAAAGATGCGCACGAAAAGCTCTCCTTCTTTAAACCTGTAATGCTTCGCCGCCTTATGTTTATACATGCATGCATACCTGTAAACGGGGCGAGGGGGGAGATCAAAGGTCTCTCTCTCTCTCTCTCTCTCTCTCTCTCTCTCTCTCTCTCTCTCTCTCTCTCTCTCTCTCTCTCCTCTCTCTCTCTCTCTCTCTCGCTTCTAAGTTTTAACCAAATAGTTATCTCTGAATATTTGATGTACTTTCCCCAATATCATGTAAAAAACAGTGCACAGGGCGAGACATATTTCCCTAATGGCAGACTCGCATGTAAATCTGAAAATTCGCACAATTCACTATGTTTTTTTGTGTGTATGTGTGTGTGTGTGTGTATGTGTGTGTGTGTGTGTGTGTGTGTGTGTGTGTGTGTCCCGGGGGCATGCATAGGAAGAGCTGCCGGGATTAATTTCTCCGTGAAGGAAATCAATGACATGTTTTGAGGTTGCATCACTTTTTTTTTATCCCTCCTGTCCTCTTAGTTGAATCCCACTGTTGTAACGTAAATGGAGCTGTATAAGATATGCTCTGTTTTCCTCGTATAAGACTGGAATACCCAAACACGTTCCATAACGTCCATATAATTATAGTGCTATATGCTACCACGTTTTCCAATGCAACAAACGAGAATTATAAGAATGAATGAATAGTAGCTACCTTGAAACTTGAGGTACCCCGTTTTCTATGATACATGATACCTTCTACTACTCCTCTTCTACCTCCTACCTACTATGCTACCTTCGATTACCTACTACTCGATTACCTACTACTCGATTACCTACTACTACTCCTCTACCTCCTACCTACTATGCTACCTTCGATTACCTGCTACTACTCCTCTACCTCCTACCTCCTATGCTACCTTCGATTACCTACTACTACTCCTCTACCTCCTACCTCCTATGCTACCTTCGATTCAGACATATTGATAACACCTTAGAATTACTGCAACAACCACGTAGGCCTTCTGTGCCTATTGATAACACCTTAGAATTACTGCAACAACCACGTAGGCCTACTGTGCCTTATCTATACATGTGATATAGACCTTCAAACTATACAGTGATTTTTTTTTCTTTTTACGAGATACTATGTTTATTTTTGTTCATCCATTGCGTTCACTCCTTGTTTATTTTTGTTCATCCATTGCGTTCACTCCTTGTTTATCTTTGTTCATCCATTGCGTTCACTCCTTGTTTATTTTTGTTCATCCATTGCGTTCACTCCTTGTATATCTTTGTTCATCCATTGCGTTCACTCCTTGTTTATTTTTGTTCATCCATTGCGTTCACTCCTTGTTTATCTTTGTTCATCCATTGCGTTCACTCCTTGTTTATCTTTGTTCATCCATTGCGTTCACTCCTTGTTTATCTTTGTTCATCCATTGCGTTCACTCCTTGTTTATTTTTGTTCATCCATTGCGTTCACTCCTTGTATATCTTTGTTCATCCATTGCGTTCACTCCTTGTTTATCTTTGTTCATCTATTGCGTTCACTCCTTGTTTATCTTTGTTCATCCATTGCGTTCCCTCCTTGTTTATTTTTGTTCATCCATTGCGTTCACTCCTTGTTTATTTTTGTTCATCCATTGCGTTCACTCCTGTATTGTTCATCCTTGCTCTCCATCCATTTTGTTCATTGCGTTCACTCCTTGTATATCTTTGTTCATCCATTGCGTTCACTCCTTGTTTATCTTTGTTCATCCATTGCGTTCACTCCTTGTTATCTTTGTCATGCGTTCACTCCTTGTTATCTTGTATCATTGCGTTCACTCTTGTATATCTTTGTTCATCCATTGCGTCCTCCTTGTTTTTGTCACATCCCTCCCTCTTGTTTATTTTTGTTCCATTGCGTTCACTCCTTGTATATCTTTGTTCATCCATTGCGTTCACTCCTTGTATATCTTTGTTCATCCATTGCGTTCACTCCTTGTTTATTTTTGTTCATCCATTGCCCTCCCTCCTTGTTTATTTTTGTTCCATTGCGTTCACTCCTTGTATATCTTTGTTCATCCATTGCGTTCACTCCTTGTATATCTTTGTTCATCCATTGCGTTCACTCCTTTATATCTTTGTTCATCCATTGCGTTCACTCCTTGTTTATTTTTGTTCATCCATTGCGTTTATCACTCCTTGTATATCTTTGTTCATCCATTGCGTTCACTCCTTGTTTATTTTGTTCATCCATTGCGTTCACTCCTTGTTTATCTTTGTTCATCCATTGCGTTCACTCCTTGTATATCTTTGTTCATCCATTGCGTTCACTCCTTGTTTATTTTTGTTCATCCATTGCGTTCACTCCTTGTTTATCTTTGTTCATCCATTGCGTTCACTCCTTGTTTATTTTTGTTCATCCATTGCCCTCCCTCCTTGTTTATTTTTGTTCCATTGCGTTCACTCCTTGTATATCTTTGTTCATCCATTGCGTTCACTCCTTGTATATCTTTGTTCATCCATTGCGTTCACTCCTTGTATATCTTTGTTCATCCATTGCGTTCACTCCTTGTTTATTTTTGTTCCATTGCGTTGTTTATTTTTGTTCCATTGCGTTCACTCCTTGTTTATTTTTGTTCCTCCATTGCGTTCACTCCTTGTATATCTTTGTTCATCACTCATTCGTTTCACTCCTTGTTTTTTTTGTTCATCCATTGCCGTTCACTCCTTGTTTATTTTGTTCATCCATTGCGTTCACTCCTTGTTTATCTTTGTTCATCCATTGCGTTCACTCCTTGTATATCTTTGTTCATCCATTGCGTTCACTCCTTGTATATCTTTGTTCATCCATTGCGTTCACTCCTTGTTTATTTTTGTTCATCCATTGCGTTCACTCCTTGTTTATCTTTGTTCATCCATTGCGTTCACTCCTTGTATATCTTTGTTCATCCATTGCGTTCACTCCTTGTTATTTTTGTTCATCCATTGCGTTCACTCCTTGTATATCTTTGTTCATCCATTGCGTTCACGTCCTTGTTTATTTTTGTTCACCATTGCGTTCACTCCTTGTTTATTTTTGTTCATCCATTGCCCTCACCTCCCTTGCGTATCTTTAGTTCATCCATGCCCCACCTCCTGTTCATGTTCCAGATTGCGGTTCAGCACTAAATCTTGAGTTTCTCCGCGTCACCTTGTATATCCTGTCTCTCCCATGCCACCTCTCCCTTTCTTTTTGTCCTGCGTAGTTCCTTGCCGTTCACTCCTTGTTACTTTTTTTCCTCCATGCCCTCCCTCCCTCCCCATGCATGTTAAGAGCTCACACATCGCACCCAAGCAATCCCTCAGGCCGAGAAGGTTCGAGAAACGTCAAAAAAACGATGAAGATTCTCGTCCTCACCATTGTTTTCCGCTCCCCGCTGACCCCTCTCACCCCTTCCTGTTCAGTACTATAACTATACCCAACTCCTACTATTATCCCACCCCACACCTAGTTCTCTCCATCCCCCTCCCCCCCCCCCTTGCCCCGAACCCTCTACTCAATCCCTCTCCACTCTTCGTCCCGCCACTTTACATACTAATTAACATAGTAAAACATCATACATACGTCCTTTATTGATTAGCCGAATTAGACAAGGTATTTTACTGTTAAGCTTTTTCCTGAGTGAATTGTACTTTCTTGAGAGAGAGAGAGAGAGAGAGAGAAAGAGAGAGAGAGAGAGAGAGAGATGCATCAACCATACACAAAGGTTATATTCAGTACACGTTTTGCATAGCGTAACCTTGCCATCCAATCACCTCCCCGTGACCCCAATACTGCCGCGCTGACCTCCCTTGACCTTGACCCAGAGAGAGAGAGAGAGAGAGAGAGAGAGAGAGAGAGAGAGAGAGAGAGAGAGAGAGACTAGCGACACAAACATAATAATACAAGGATTCTGTCTCACCTGTCTCTGTCCACTCCCTCTTGTCTATAGTCCTGATGCACTCACCCGCTACCTTGCTATACTTCACCTCATGACCATCTCCTTGAACCTGAATTCGTATAACCGAGATTCACTGCTACGAGTTTTACCTTACTATCTAATTCTCCTTAAATATTGCAAGAACCGAATTTATATAATACTTAATGTTCATACCTTTTCTATCACCTCCATTAGATCATTTCATTCAAGAACCTTACTATACTTTACCTAAGAACGTATATTAACGTGGTTTCAAATCGTCACCGTATGGAAAATTTCTTAAGCTTTGAATACTCTCTAATCACTTACGAACATATGTCTGTAATGAATACACTAATAAAGCACGGCATAACCTTTACAGAGTTTAACGAGGGCCCAATATAGTCTCATGATTACCACGGCACTTCGAATAAACGCTGCCAGCAATAAACTTAATGCTGGGTTATCGCGATTCCCACCATTAATAAAGTGTTCCAGATTGGAGGTTTGAGTTGACTAGGACTTATTAGGCGCCTTTCCAAATCTGACCTGCCTATATTAGCGTTATTTTAGACGTAATTGCTTAAGTATAGGGTTATTTAGTTCACATTACGTAGACTTCCCTTGCGGACATAAGTTTGTAATTCTAATAACCATGCACTCAGACTGAGAGGCGAGTTGAGAGAGAGAGAGAGAGAGAGAGAGAGAGAGAGAGAGAGAGAGAGAGAGAGAGAGAGAGAGAGAGAGAGAGAGAGAGAGAGAGAGAGAGAGAGAAAAAAAAAATAATATTCCCAGAAGCTATTGGATTCTGTCACCCCTTCTCTCTAGCTCGGAAAATTGACCTGAAAAACGATTTCTGTTTAGTTCCCTACAAGCTCTTTTTCTTTACATCTCCTTCCACACCTTCTATTGATTGCCCTCCCTCTGCCTCTCGTGATCTCCCTTACCTTTCCCCTCACCTCCTTCATCTCCTCTTCACTAATGTTGCCTCTCTCTCTCTCCTTCCTTACCCCCTGCTGCCTCTCCCTTCCTTCCCCTCTCATCCTTCACAGTGCCTCCCTCTCCCTTCCCTCTCTCCCTCCCCTCAGAGCAGGTGGCAGTGATGTTGGACAGAGGGTTGGAACCTGGCCAAGAACACCCTCCTCCTCTCCTTCCCCTCTCCTCCTCCTCCTCTTCCCCTCCATAACCTGCCCCTTGAGTGCTTGTTTCCCCTCACTTTCCCTCTCTCTCTCTCTTTTATTCTTTTACTTTCCATTTTCTCATCCTCTGCCTCATTTATTATTGATTTTTTCTTCAGACCTTTGTTTTATTTTATCTTTTCATTACATAATCCTCTTTTTTGTTCCTTGCGTCTTTTACTATAAGTCTTACCGTCCTCTCTCCCTCCTCTTCCCCTGCAGCATTCTCGTATTTTTCTCTCATTATCTCCTCTTCTCTCTCCTATCTGTCTCCCTCCTCCCTGATGGTCGATAAAAATTATTAATCTCTCTGCTTGACTCCGGAAAGAGGCGCAGAGAGAGAGAGAGAGAGAGAGAGAGAGAGAGAGAGAGAGAGAGAGAGAGAGAGAGAGAGAGAGAGAGAGAGAGAGAGAGAGAGAGAGAGAGAGAGAGAGGAGTTTGTGAGGGATGAAGAGATTGCATGGAATTTGGAAGGGGGAAAAAGATAGAGAGAAGATTAAGGCGAGGTAACTTTATAAAGAGGTTAGTTTAGTGAACAGGAAGAATAAAGGAGTAATTAAGGACATTGTAAGGGAAGAAAACACAGAAATATGTAAAGAAGCAGGAGATAAAGGACAGAATGGTTTATCAGAGTAGACATGAGAACACTAAATGAAATAGAGCAGAGTCCGTTGATAAGCAAGATTAAGAGGAGAGTGTGCGTAAAATTAACGTAATTAAGAGGAAAACCGGGAATAAATTGAGGAAAATTTACATTATAATTGATAGAAAACGTTGTATATAATGATAAACAGTGATTCAAGAGATAGCAAGAAGATAATTTTAGGGATCATAATACAACAAAAGACTATGCGCTCGCTGTTGATTGATTGCACCAAATTAGGTTTTGATGAATGAATTAATGAATCATGTAGAATGTTTCCCGTGATGAACAGTGTATGAACGAGGGAATACTGTGTGTACAATATTTTACAACTAGCCTTCATGTTTTATGGTAGAATTATTTACTATGTTAAACTAAAATGCTGACGTCATGTCCAAGCCTTGCTGCATTTGACAGAAAACCAAACCTGATCACACATTGTTTACACTTACCACCACATAACACACTTCTTCTTTCTGTTTAACGTCAGATTTTCCCCGTAATATCTTATGAGGTTAGACGGCCAGTGATACGCTTTCAACTATCTCTATCTGTTGCCTCTACTTCTTCAATGCCCAATGCTGCCACATCCTCTTCAACACACTGCCTCTACTTCTTCAATGCCCAATGCTGCCACATCCTCTTCAACACACTGCCTCTACTTCTTCAATGCCCAATGCTGCCACATCCTCTTCAACACACTGCCTCTACTTCTTCAATGCCCAATGCTGCCACATCCTCTTCAACACACTGCCTCTACTTCTTCAATGCCCAATGCTGCCACATCCTCTTCAACACACTGCCACTACTTCTTCAATGCCCAATGCTGCCACATCCTCTTCAACACACTGCCTCTACTTCTTCAATGCCCAATGCTGGCCACATCCTCTTCAACACACTGCCTCTACTCTTCAATGCCCATGCTGCCACATCCTCTTCACACACTGCCTCTACTTCTTCAATGCCCAATGCTGCCACATCCTCTTCAACACACTGCTCTACTTCTTTAATGCCCATGCTGCCACATCCTCTTCAACCACTGCCACTACTTCTCAATGCCCAATGCTGCCCATCCTCTTCAACACACTGCCTCTACTTCTTCAATGCCCAATGCTGCCACATCCTCTTCAACACACTGCCACTACTTCTTCAATGCCCAATGCTGCCACATCCTCTTCAACACACTGCCACTACTTCTTCAATGCCCAATGCTGCCACATCCTCTTCAACACACTGCCTCCATGTCTTCCTTGGCCTGCCCAGTGGACGGCGACCTGGCACTTCCACTCTAACAGCTCTCCCCAATACCTCACCACCTTCTCTCCTCTTCTCGTGCCCAAACTACCTCAATTACCTTACTCTCAGCACTGTACTCGGCTCCTTCAATCCACATTTCATTGCCAACTCGTCACCTCTTCAATCGTTCTTTTAACCTTTTTATTATTACCATTACCTTGCCAACTCTTCAATCATTCTTTTAACCTGTTTTTTATTATTATTACTACCTTCGGGATCATAGAAATGTCATAAAACGAATACCTTCAATAAAATACTATATTGGACATAAAGTATAGTACTTCCTCCCAAACATATATACATGTACTAACAAGAGCAATGAGTGAATGATACCACAAGAGGGAGGCAGCAGTGTTTGGTGCATAAAGGACCTAAGTCACACCAAGAACAAGCAGGGGTGTAGATCATATTTTCATTTGTGTTAACTTGCAGTCATGAAAAAAACCGATGCAAGGATTTACAATACGTAGTTTCAATAATTTTAGTAAGGATAAACTGACTAACAACAGAAATTGCAGTTTTGCTTTACATATCTTCAAAGCTTACAATGAGCTGTCTTGCTAACAAATAATTCACTTCCTATGGTTCCTTAACGGATATTTAGCAATTCTGAACATCTTTTTCAATCTCCTTACGAGGAAGAAGGAACAAAAAACTTACTGTGTTTATGATTAATAGCTACTTGCACCTTTTCCTTGTGTAAGTAAACCATGTAAGTGTTATTTGTCATTCATTACAGTTAATTTACAGTACATCCTTATAAGTGCTTGTTGCAAAGTAGTAGTAAATACTTATTTCTGCAGAAGAATACTGTGATGAATTTGAGATACAGAGTAAAAGGAAAAAGTTTGATTAATAATTCACGACAATAAGAAGTAGCTTCAATCTTCTAGCGGAAACAGTGGAAGAATACTTCAGAAAAGTATACATCTGAAAAGTGAAAGACTAGGTGATTTTTACCTATGGTCATCTCCCATGAAGTAGTCCAGAGGGAGAGGACATTGAATTACAAGACAGAAGGTGCTATTTGGGGACCAACAGACTCATCTAACACTGATTAGTCTTGGAAGGGGCATCTACAATATCAATTTGCCCGTTATAATGATGTGGGAGAAACTACACAAATGTTTGAAAACTTAAAATTAGAGCTTCTTCTTCTTTTTTACTTTCTTTTTCAGTGCCTCCACATCCACCTTTGTGTTGACATTGGTGGTTGGTGGCTTGTACTTGGGTTCCTCCGGGGCCACAAAGGCCTTGGCCCTCTTCTCTTTTTGGCGATTTGCAGCTTCATTCTTCATTTCATCTGTGATCTTCCTCTTTTTCGTTCTCTTCTTCTCTTCTTGATCCATGAAGTACTTTCCTTCAGCCATCTCCTTGTCCACCTTTCTCTCCATTGGGGCGGGTGGGAAGGGCGTGTATTCCTTCTTCGTTTTTCTCACCTTGTGTGGCTTCTTCCTCTGCACATTCTTGGGCACGAAGTTGGGGATGAATCTGGCCCAGTCTTCATTCTGGAGAAAGGTGTGTGTGAGTCACTGGATTTTAAACCTGCACCAGTCAACACCAATCGTTATGGGACAAAGTGCTCCTTTGACATACTGGAGCTTAAGGGAAAGAATTTTATTTCAAGGTACATATTTTTACATTGGAATTTACTCTAGAACAAACTGTATTGGAATGTTGTAAGCTATTAAATCCCTCTATTTAACACCCTGCCTCTAACCACATATGTATGGTTGTATTCATGAAACTGCCACATACAGCATGCAAAAAATAATGTTACCGCAACTTATGCAAAGGCATGCCCATAAGATGAGGACAATACAGTTGGAAGACAAGTGGCAGTATGCAGGTTCTTTAAAATCAAATGAGACCTGCGATTAATACTACACTGGTGAGACTTGTCCAAGATGCACCAGCATTGGTATTTTCCAGATGTCGGGTCCAGGAGGTTTCCAAGATGGGATAGTATTTGATATCTATATTAATTTTGCCTCAAACTGTTTAGAGTTTGGCATAGCAGATTAAATTTGTGCCATTTGACACAGAAGAAATGTTAAGTGCTTTGTGATTTGATGTTGCACTCCTGCCCTCTTACAGGGAGGGAACAGTATATACTGTAAGTACACGTGTATATGGAGATATTTACTGACAGTGTGAATGACAATATTACATGACAGTGACAATTTGTACATCATGATGAGTTTTATCCTCACTCCACCACATCGTTGGTTACTTCAGCAGTCTTCACGAAATGGACAAACTCCAGGTAGTTTGGATCTCCCAACCAGCTTTCTGGGCTGTTGTGGACCATGTTGGACCTGGCATACTACTGTCTTTGAACAGGACCTGATGTATGCAGATTAGTGCAGTAAATTTGCCTGCTGTGTATCCCAAGCTTCTTGGTGACAATGGGAGCAGATGTTATGGTTAACAAAATAAAAATTTGTTAAATGAAAGTGATGCATGAAATCAAAGACAGAATGCCTCTATTGAATACGAGAAAATCCCAGAAGTGTAATGAGTTCTTTCTATAAAGTTTAAGAACATGAATAAGGAATATCCTTTATTGAGTTAGCAAGTAGTGAGAACGTGAGATGAGGGTTGGTCTTACCTTGAGGTTGGGGTCTTGCATCAGCTGCCTCTTGATCATGAGAGCCTTGAGCAGGTACACGGGGTGAATGTTGTTCATGGTGTCTTTTACGACACGCACCACCTGCAAGGTACACACTCATAACTAGGCAACCCACACTACAATTTTTAATACTAACCACTCTTATTGTTCTATTTCCTATTGGATTGTAAACATAAGTGCTACTTCAGCCTTTAATCAACATTACAACAGGCAAGTCAAACTAAAAAGAAAAGTTGGAGCATGTGCATGTAAAAAGCTTGCCATGGTTGAGAGGAGAGGAGACCATGGTGATGAGGAAGGCAAAGAAAAGGTACTGCTGAGAACTGACAGCGAAGGGTTTTCAAAATTTGTCCACAAGGTAGCGAAGGGGAATTGGCAGCATTGAGCATTGAGGAGGTGAGGCAATGGACAGAGATAGCCGTAAGTGTATCATTGACCGTCTAACCTCATAAGATTTTGTGGGAAAATCTGACGTTAAACAGAAAGATGATGATGATGTCCGCAGATAAATGACTGAAAATCCCAATTTTTGTCCTTGATATATTCAGGTTAGAACCGGCGAAACTGCTGGTGTTAAACCCACGCATGTTAAGAAACCAGTGCAACTTATATTTATAAGTAAATCTATACAATGCAAATTTTCTATTTGGCCACGTTACCTCCGTACCTCCGTGGTGTAGCGCCTCCACGTGCAGCATAGCGCATGCTCCGATCTTTACCTTTACCATGTTACCCATGGATTCATACAATGTAAACAAACAATCCAACATACCACTGACAACATTATCTCTCAGCCACGTCACCACCATACCTTCACCCTTAATATAGCAAAGGACAGCAATTTGATCTGATGATGAGACCTTACACCTTATTACTAAATATAATATGAAAATGAATAAATGTATTACAATGGGGGAAGCGACAGTGCAGTGTTTTCTACCTTAATAAGGATTCCTTTGTGTGTGAATGTGTCTCCAAGCACACCAGACACACTGATGAGTGTGTTGAGGTCACATATATTCTACTCATGTAGGTGTGGCCTCCACTATATGGCTTATGTCACCAAGAATATTGTTGATAGCATGGATGTCTTTCAAGTGGAATTATGATATGTAGCATCACAGTTCTGTATCTAAAGAGACTGTTTCTGGCACGTTGTCTTACAGAGGGCAAAAATATTATTTTCATATCATATTCATATTAACAAATATGAATATGAAAATATGTTGCATAACTTCACTATACAGTATACATCATTTTGGCCTCAGTCCCTGATATATTTCCATCACTTGGGGGACAATAAGCTACATTTAGCCTACACTTCCAGCAAGCATGTGCAACCAAAATAAAGTGAAAAATGTGTCTGCCCAACCACATAAATAAGGCCTCTATGACACATGAAGCTGGAACCAAGGTGTCTGTATCTTGGCACAGTAAACACAGCCACTGACCTGAAGCACTCCTTTATGAGGGCCAATGGCAGCCACCGTGGCACCTTGCACCAGCACGTAGCAGTTAGTGAGCAGTTCCAGTGCCTTGAGAGTGGTGCCGTTGCCCCCCACCAGCCGCTGCCGCCGCTTCACATACCGATCCTTGTTGCGCACCAGGTTTCGTATCTGTGGCAGGAGAAGCGCTGTGTGAACCGTCTCAGCCAAGGTTTTGTGAAACTAATTCATTAGGACTCCTTAGAAAAAAAATTCTCATCTACCTATGAAATCAAAGAATCAAGTTCCTTCTAAAAAAGTTTCACACCTTGATACAGAATGAAGCTCCAGGTAGAAGAATTCTGTTATTTTAGGGATGCCTGTGGTGTAAACAGAACAGAAGGCAAGAGTAATGCAAGGATGCAATAAAGATTTAGCATGTCTAGTAGGTGGATAGCACAAGGGAAGAGTTATGCCAAGGCAACCCAATCAAGGGAATTATAAGACTAGGCATCAGAATAAATTAATTACTGAAACAGAAAGTTACCCAAATCTTTGAAAAGGCATTTAAAAATATGTCTTCTGCATTGTAATAATTATGTTAGTAAAGCTACTATACATATACTAACTATTCATATTTTACAAAAAAGTTATCTCAATTTGTGCTCTGTGAAACAAAGCAAAACAAAATTACCTTTATCAATTCGTAGGTGACATCATCTTTGAGCACCCTGAGGGCTTGTTCCACAGGCACTGATCTGCCCAGCATCACAATGATGTCCCGCGCCTTGATGATGATGTAGGGATCCCAAGTCTTTCTGGTAGTGCTCACTGTCATCCTGCCCTCGATCAGGTCCAGCTCGGCCTTGATACCATAGTCCTGCACGGGAACACCAAACATGCCACATCAAAAGTGTATTATGTTGCATTCTTTTTAGTAGACTGTATTTTTTTAATTATTATTTGGGCCTGTAATGCCTGGAGGTTGTATAACCTCAAGAGCTTGGATGATAGGCCCTGGAGGTTCACTTGAGGGCTGTGATGGTTGGCCCTCGCCTGTGTTGGTGCAGGCAGGATTTTTATAGTGGCCTGTGATTAGAGGCTCATGCCGCCCGTGTCCTCCGATGCACTCGCAGTCAAAGGTAGAGTTAATGGGCAGCATGTGGGTGATCTTTGGCCACTCGACGATTGCAGAAAGATTTTGGCACCCCTCAGGGATCGAACTCAGCACACCGAGCACGCCACTGCAGGCACTAACCACTCTGCCACCACCTACATCTTTACTTTATAGAGTTACTCGTTTACTTTTTGTAAACACTTAATTTTTCTCTCGTCTCGTGCTACCTTACTTGAATATAGTCAGAATATAGTCAGGTCAGATATATGAAATTTATGTTTTGTTGAGGTCAATGATTTCTTGAAATATTTTTTTGCAATAACAAAACTTCACTAACGGGGTAGTATTTCTCTACGTAACTATGACAAAATTATTAAACCATAATATACAACAGCCTCAATTCTCCTGCACAAGACAGTCTGTTGATGTCCTCATTGTGAAATAAGTGAAACAGATGAGCTAAAGTCTTACATTCAATGTTTTCTGCAGCAGTGACCAACACTCCTTCAGGTACTTCTCTCGGTACTTGGGAAAGAGAACAGAAAAGTTGCTTTCTTCCAGCAGATGGCTCCTCATGTCACCCTTCTTAAATTCAGGAACTTTGATGGACCAGGCATTCTCAACGGGGCCGGAAGGAGCCTCGGCTTCACCCTCGTCCTCGGCTGACATATTTGTCATCGGCTGTTGCCTGAAAGGAAAATTGTGATGTAAGACAGAGATAAAGTACAAAAAAGCATGTCATCTTCCTAAATAATTTGGTATAATTTCGTTACAGGGCACGAGTGTTTTTGCACACGACATTATTGTTTTCTGATGTGTTTGAATATGTTTTTAATTAATTAGGCACTAGTTTTTTTGGCATAAATCAATATATTTTCTATACTGCATCAACTAGCTACCCCTACTATTTAAAAAAAAACTTGTTATTTCAGCCAGAAACGGTTAGGTTAGGTTAGGTCAGATGTGGGGTTTGAGTAGCAGATGATATCAAGAAAAAGTAGTGTCAGATTAATTTAAAACACATGAAACTGGAAAAAAAAAAAAAGGTTACTGCTCGTAATCAGTTGTGCCCAATAACGAAAATTTACCAATAATTTGATATTACAAAATATATACCTAATCATTAATTTTGTTACTAAAACATTCTGAAACTTTACTTTGGTTGGTAAAGGCCGTATCACACGAGCGATATTTTCCGGCAACTTTTGGTATTTTGCTACCATTTGATGCCTGTAGTGGTGGCAAAAAGTGCATGTGTCGTCACACGGCGTTTCGGCTACAAGCATCTTCCGGGACCCGTGACCAAAACAAACACAATGGATCGTGACAGAAGACTTTGTCTGACTGCTATTGGCCTCAATTTGTGTGTTTAGGCACATTATATGCCAAAAAAACATCAATGGACTCATTCTTGGCTTGAAAGAAGAAAGAACGAGAGTATATACTACAACAATTCGCAGACTTACGACCTACGTAACTTACGACTGTTCGCCTTTACGACCGGCGGTAAATGTTGATAAAATGTGACTTAAAGATGATTATAATATCATTAGAATTATAATATAGGCCGACTTACGTCCAGATCTAATTACGACCGGTCGGTCGTAACCAATCACGGTCGTAAGTCGGTCACACTTATTTTCTCTATACCCTATATACAGCTATATTCCCTATATACAGCACTTATCTTCCCTAAACATATCACATAGAGATGCTACGGCATCTCTAGCCACCCAAGATTGGTCATTTCTTTTTATTTCACTGAAATGTGTAGTTCGTACAAGTCTTGCGTGGCGTCGGCTGCTCCGAGATGTAAACAAAGATGCCGGTACTGGTGGCAAGAGGACGATCGTGCGCGCCTCTGCGTTTGCTACCAAGAGAAGCCGGTATCAGGCGTCAAATGGTAGCAAAATACCAAAAGATCCCGGAAAAAGTGACCGTGTGAGTGTGACACGGCCTTAAAGTAATAGTCCAACCCATTTTTTTTTGCATAAATATGTTGAATGTTCATTCAAAACACCTAATCCACAAAAAATAATTCATTTCCACGCCTTATTTCAGTAAAAATATGAATCTTGTTAAAAGCACAGGAAAAAAACTTTCATCGTTCCAACCGGCCCGCGAATATTATTGATGACGTCAGAGGAGGTGTTTCACCGAGAGAGAGAGAGAGAGAGAGAGAGAGAGAGAGAGAGAGAGAGAGAGAGAGAGAGAGAGAGAGAGAGAGAGAGAGAGAGAGAGAGAGAGATGATGGAGTCCTTCAAGAATCTGCCATTATTCACCCTACTTCATCCCCAACACCCAATCCTGTTCCCACCCACATCCCCACTTCCAACATTCATCCCCTTCCCCCACCCACATCCCCCAGCACTCACCCGTGTTCCCACCCACATCCCCTTCCCCAACACCCACCCCCGTTCCCACTTCCAACACCCAGGGTATTAGTTCGGTAGTGGGCTTTCAAAAGTTCTAGAATTCTTACCTACATCATCGTGTAGATTTCTGCATTCTGAGAATTTTGAACCCCATTTCCCATGGCGCAATTGGATAATAATGGCGTTACATGTACTACTACCGAAAATCTACCGTTATTTCAGGTTAGTTTTTCAGTTAGGTTAAATTAGATTAGATTAGGTTAGAGCTGGGGTTTGGTTTAGTAACAGATGATATCAAGAAAAAAAGAAAATTATCAATACTACACCAGTGCAAAGCGGAGCAAGGCATCCCCCAACACCTGTAAACAAAAATTCGTTTTTCCAACAAAATCCGACAAAAACGAGTGCCAGATTCATTCAATACACATCAAAAAAACTAGGTATTATTTTACGACAGGACCAAACTTCCCGACACAATTGGGAGCATGGTTTTTGTTTACCTTATTGTATTCTAAGACATTTTCTCTTTGAGCTTTCCGTCGCAAATCAATAGTTTCGGAGATATAGAACATTTTAGGTGGGAGGAGGAATACGTCTCCTTGTATACAAAATGCCTCCCTCTTCCTCTTCTTGTGACCTGCATCGCTTTTGTTTGGTATTTTAATAAAAAAAAATATTATTGGACCCAGTTAGGAGGTTAAAGGTTAGGTAAGGTAAGGTAAGGTAAGGTAAAGTAAGGTAAGGTAAGGTAAGGTAAGGTTAGGTTAGGTTAGGTTAGGTTAGGTAAGGTTCAGGTAAGGTTAGGTAAGGTAGCCATGGGTGCATCTCCGAAACAAAAGCGATGCAGGTCACAAGAAGAGGAAGAGGGAGGCATTTTGTAAACAAGGAGACGTATTCTTCCTCCCACCTAAAATGTTCATATCTCCGAAACTATTGATTTGCGACGGAAAGCTCAGAGAAAATGTCTCTTAGAATACAATAAGGTAAACAAAAACCATGCTCCCAATTGTGTAAGGAAGTTTGGTCCCATCATAAAAATTTACCCAAAACTATTCAGGAAAACTACGTTTCAGCCTCGAAATCGGTGAAAGCCCACTACCGAAATTGTACCGAAAGAGTAGTCTTGTGCAGCGAGGCCGCAGGAGGGGGAGAGGCATGCAGTTAAAGCGCGTTTTCGCGGCCGCTCTGGCCCGGTCTGGACTGGGCTAGTCCCGGGCGGCCACTGTTTTTGCGAGGCAGTCTGGAACGGTTTAGCCCAGTCCAGTCCGGTGCAGCCCAGATAGCAGGACCACCTTGGACCAGTGTGGGGAGAACTGGCGCATGCGCACTACAGTCAGCGGGGATGACGACCAGGAGCTTCTCGTGCTGCTGATAAGACATGAAACACCATGATGGCCGACCATAAGACTAAAGTAATTTCACGAAAAATTACAATATTCGCAATTTGCTGAAACATCTTGGGAAATTAATGTACCGTCAACAACACTATATTGCATTTCTGCCCGGAGGACCGCCCACTCGATCCCCCAGCCAATAGGAACGACGAATGGGGCGGGGCCAGTCTCGATGTATTTTCGCGACCATCAGTCCACCCTGACCCGGTCCGGACTGGACTGAACCAGGGCGGTGAACGTCACGAAAATGCGCTATAGCAAGTTCATAAGTGCAGTGAGCATGAAAATAACGGTAGAAGATACACCCTGGCCCGGTCCGGACTGGACTGAACCAGGGCGGTGAACGTCACGAAAATGCGCTATATATAGCAAGGGAAGCAACATTGTTGTGGTGATTTAGATTGAAGACAGTCAGTCAGAGGAGGGGAGTTGATGAGATGATGATGATGATGAAAGGTATCGTGCCATCTATATATGGAAGGTCCTGGAGAAACAGGTGCCTGACCCCACGTCCTCGGCACTTCAGGCACACTTAAATGAGCGGACTGGACGCAAGTGCAGTAGAAGAACCCTCCCTTCAAAGGCCCCAGGGAGATGCAAGACCTTACTGGCTGCCAGGCTGGCTCATGAAGGGCCCAAAATCTTCAACAGCCTCCACAAAAATGTGAGAAACATCACAGGGTGCTCTGTCAACGGGTACAGGAAGGTTCGACGGAATGCGTTTTCGACGACACCGTCGAAACTTCCAACCTAGTGCATCGTCAAATCTTCCAAGGCAGCGCCGTCGAACCCTCTCATTCATTCCCTTCATAATATTTTAGATCTTTCATCATGCGCAATTTTACATATCGTTGATATAAATGAAAATACGTATTTGTAAACAATATGTAACATTTAACACTTATAACAACTTTAACACTTGTTTCCCCACAAACTGAGGTGCCGTTTTCTGTAGTCTAATTTACTGTGCCCATCAGGAGGGCACTGCTTTATCCTGAGGATAAAGCCACACAAACAGTACTGTTGTTCATTGTATATTAGTCTTTATCGCTAATTTATTTTATTAAATACAATATTAATGATAGGCAAGCTAAGTTTGATAGGTGTTACCACGTTATGGTGGGAAACAACGAAAGATATAGGAGGATCTTGGCTGTATATGCTTTTCACTTTAATTTTGGTTGGCAATGATCTACGGTAGTAACTTTGTATTTTATATTAATCCTCTCAATGACAAAATATCTTTAGGTTTTACTCTATGATAGACATACGTATATTGGAAGTTTCGACGGTACCGTCGAAACCTCCATTTTCTACCGTCGAAACTGCATTCCGTCGAAACTTCCTGTAATCCTGTCAACACCTTTAAATATGGACTGGACAAAATACTACGGACAGTGCCGGATGAACCTCCAGTACCGGGTTACACTGCCAAGTGTAGGACCTCCAACACCATACCAGACCAGGTGGCCCTGTTAGACAGGGACGCCAGGACTGGCAGCAGCGGTGGACCACCACGACTGTGAGGCTTTGCCTTTTAACAAGACCAAGTAAACCAAGTAAGTAAGTAAGATGAAAAGCTTTTAACCACAATGTTTATGGGTTAATGAAAGCAGTCATGGGATTCAACACTATTGTCACTGAGAGCGTGCCAAGATACATATATACCTTGTATGAGGATATACGGGACTGTGTCCTGCCTGAAGTGTTAGCAGCAGCTCATGGGAGAACCACCACGCTGGCCGAACAGATGCTGCGTAGATTTGTTTACATCCGATGATCTTGAGCGTACAGGTACCTTGAAAAGTTGAAACGAAAACGAGGGCGAATTTATAGCGATAGCTCAAGTAGAGAGGAAAAGGACAAAACTGTACCAAGCATCCAGGAGTATTCTTTGCATCTTGCAGACCAAACGCTTTTTCACTGCCACAATAATCTCAGTTGTCTCTCTACAGTGTCTACACAGGCCTAACAGGAACACTATCCATTATCTCCCTCTACTATCAAGTTATCAACCACCTCATTCATCTCGCATCCCATTTCCAGTGAGAATCAATTGCATCATCTCCATTCTGTCTCTCTCATGCTTCTCACGGTCTAGTGTCACATATTCCACCGTTTCATCATCACCCATGGGCCATGCCGCACGTCTGGCACACTTGACAGCGGAACTCTGACCACCTATAGTTCGTTCCACTGTCTTACATGTGTGTGTCCTGCCTCGGAATAGATCACCACACACATATCATGGCTTTCTCTCAACCGTCTGCATGCCGAGTGATATTCCTGATATAAGTTTCTATATCATGTAATAATTTTGTGAGATATATTTAAAGTGTAATAAACCTAATATACTGTCTACGTAGATAACAGTGAAGTCGCCACCTGCAGTGAAGTCGCCAGGCGCCAAATATTACGAATTATAGCATCACTACTGATTTTTATGTGCCACTGAAGATGTTACACAGTAGTTTATATCATGACTGTATAATCTACCCTGTTTCAACGTTGTTTTATGCTTTGTATCTGCAAATATAACTTGCGCATTTTGCTTCTCACGTTTTTCTTCGCGCGATGACAGACAGTAAACAGTAGCCTTTCGAGCGGCAGGACACAGACTTGCGAGACCTTTCAAACTTGAATAGAAATTATTTTCACGTTGGCAGAGGAATTTTTATATATCCAAGCATCTTCCGCAGCTAATATATATAGAGACTTGTTTTACTTTACCTCTAATTTCCCTGAATTCCCTAGAGTGGCGACTCAACTGTTTTGGGTTAAAATACTAGCTGGCGACTTTACTGTAGTAGGTATAGTGAGGTCGCCACTCGGTTTTATTTTTGTCATTTGTTCATTTATAGCCCTAATATGACACAGATGAAGACACAAAATGACACAGACTTTCCAGATAGACCCTTCTAACTTTCCTGAAATCATGGATGTACAAATGTAAGTATTAACGCCACCACACGTCTGTAAATAACAAAGAAACGTAAAACTGGCGACTTCACTGTTATTTACGGTAGGTCGTTACCTTTGAAACAGATTAATTCACCAACAGCAGCTGTCCTAGATAGCTCTAGCTAGAACCCCACCGTGGAGGCGATGTTGTAGTTGAAAGGAAGGAATCAGCTTCGAGGACAGTATGGCGCCTTTCAGGTCTATCCAACTTCGAGCCAGATTCCCGTTTTAATGTAATGGACTGGTGGAATTACACCTTCAGTCACTGCTCAGTTTGTTATTTCCGCATTGCGAGGAATAAATAACCCGACAATACGTCGGTTAACTCTTTGAGATGTTACGCTGCCGGGTTTCTCAGTCATATTCGTATTAGCAGTGGTCCGACTCCGACCCTCCGCCGACTCAGTGGACATCACTGATTTTAATCAGTGTAATGGCGTGCTGCTGTGGCTTCGGATGTACATACTAAAATGTCGGAGAAGGGATTTATACTGTACAGACAGTACTGATGTGAAGAAATCAGTGTGCCGCAAGTCAGAGTCGTGTCTTCACCGCACTCCAGTCCACGAGGCCATGTTGCTTCCTCTAGCTGTTGATTGGGTTATGTATATACCGAATGCTCTTTAAACTTAATTTATTATTTTCCTTTCACGTGACCAGGAGTTTTGGAAATGAAATAAAATGTTTTAAATGATGATGATGATGATGATGATAGTGATGATGATGATTTCATATACAGGGAGGTCCCGTTATACGAGCATTCGGTATACGATAATCCGATGATACGAGATGTGTAAATTAGGGTCTATTTTCAATATACGAGATCGAAAATTCAATGATACGACATTCAAACTGGGGTGAGTAAAATTATCAAGTTCAAAATGTGCGCCCTACCACTCCCGGGCTGGACAAAGGGGGATTCGGTTGACCCCAGTGAGGTCACCCCTAGCAAGCCGTGACCTGAAGCATATGGCGCGGCCTGACATTTAGGGGTAATTAGCCAGGTGTGCGGCTCCAACCTTGGGACCGCAGTCAGGTCACCCCTAGCAAGGCGTAATCTGAAGGGTAATTAAGCATATGATGCGGCCTGATCCTTAGGGGTAATTAGCCAGGTGTGCGGCCCCAACCTTGGGACCACTACACTACCCTCTCTTGTATCACGCGGGGTCCCATACAGTACAACGTCTTTTATGCTTGTTATGCATGTTTTATGTTTAATTAATGTGCAGTTATGTTATTTTGTGTGCTATTTTCTCTTTCAGAATGCTTTTTCTACAGAATAGGTAGTACAGTGTAGGTAATATAGACGCTGTGTGTTTGTTGTGTTTGCTATAGTTTATTTTAGCTTGAAAAACGTCTTTTTTTTTTCTTTTTCTTTTTTAATTGATGGGGTCCTGGAACCAAACCTATATTTTACTATTAGTTATGTGTTTCGTTATACGAGATTTCGCTTTACGAGTATGCCAGGTGGAACCTAACTGCTCGTATCTTCGGGACCTCCCTGTATATATATATATATATATATATATATATATATATATATATATATATATATATATATATAATATATATATATATAATATATATATATAGGGAGGTCCCGAAGATACGAGCAGTTAGGTTCCACCTGGCATACTCGTAAAGCGAAATCTCGTATAACGAAACACATAACTAATAATAATAATGGAACCTAACTGCTCGTATCTTCGGGACCTCCCTGTATATATATATATATATATAATGTGTGTGTGTGTGTGTGTGTGTGTGCTCTAGCAGTTAACTATATTCTTACAATTATCATGTCAAGATCTAGGTAAGAATGAAATAGTTTGTTTCAAAAGCTCCATGGACGCAGTGCATGATGGGCGAGTACACAGGAATGAGTACCCAGGCTGCCGCAGTGTTGGTATTTAACCTTGGTGCAGGGCAGCCGTGGAGGGCCGCGCGCCACACTCTGGCAAGTCACCTGGTCAAACATGTATTCATCACGTACTACTGTTCATGTTCACTGCCAGCCACGCAGTCACGGCCCTGCACACCACACCAGAGTTTTGGCACATGCATATGTTTGTACTCCTGGTTACTTTAAATCACAGTTATAAAAGTATTCTTGTGTTACGGTCATATAGAACAGTTGTACAGTACCTATAAACAAAACCATAAATGTACTCAATAAGAAAATACTGATTTACGTAATTACATATGCGTATACATGCCAATGTGCAATAATGCACACTTTTTTATGTATACTCTTTTTTCAATTCCTTACTTTCATTAATGATTATGGCAATATATGATATGAATTACGACGCTATGGAAACCTATTCCAATCACTTTGTTAATAATGGGCCAAGGTAAAAAATATATATAACCATGACAGTAAGGCCCGGGACCACGACCTCAAAAATGTTGAAAACCACTGCTCGAGGTATTCTTTTACCGAGCAACCCTGTGAGGGCGGCCGTGTGGCGAGGCGGGCACGGTGTCACCTGGCGCCCTGGGTGGCCAAGACTCTAGCAAAGACTGAACCAAAGGTAAAAGGCCAAGGATGTGCACAACTTCACTAATGGTTTTTGCATGTTATCAAATGGGATCCTTTACACAGTTCAGGGATTTCAATACAAGTGTTAGGCTAAATATTTTTTTATATGAAAGCTTCTCAGACTATTTCGTATTTTCATAACATTTCCATAGATTTTTCAAATTTTCGTAGAATGAAAATGAGGGTAGCTGCAGTTTGATTTTTTGTCCTTTCTTTTTGTTCGAGTAACACTTATGTCAGCAGTATTATTTTTTTGTTTTTTGGTGTCTTTTGTTAGAACTGTTGTATCACACAGCCGGGGGCGATATATTATTAGTCAGTGAACATGTAGCTGCGGCCTTCTCGCCGCCGAACAAGTATAAGAGCCACACTCATACTGCTATGGCGACGGCGTCGACGGGATAAGAGAGGCAGGACGCCTGTTCAAAGGGCGATGGATGACACACTTAAACATGAATGTTTTTCTTTCTTACAGAATGATTGAGCCGTCGCATCGATCATATGGTGACTGGTGAGTACTTACCCTCCTGTTAACTGTGGTGGTGGTGGTGGTGACCTTTAGCGTGTGACCAGGGCTGCAGCCTGGTCTTGGCACAGATTACTGGGCTAACGTCAACAAGTCAAATACTCCTGTGTGTTCCTATCTCAGGTGTGACGGCTTGTATTACACACGACGGGCTGGAGCACGGCCTTGCCAGCAGTGTGTGCCGCGGGGGATCCTGCGGCGAAAGGATGTTTCAGAAAGGTGTTCGGAGAGATTCACAGAGCGTTTCTAAGAGTTGTGTTGAGATGTGTTAGGATGAGAGCATTGTGCCTTTTGTCCCCCACTGCGAACACGAATGATGCACACATGCCCCCGCCCATGCTCCTTAGGTATGGATCTAGATGGAGCAGAGGCACAACAGCAATGCTCCAAAGGCCCAGGCAGTGGCTTGTCGGATGCCACTGGCTCGGCTGCGAAAAGTATCGTGATTTAGCAAGTTAGCGGCATGAAATGGTTCAACATATTTCATCACAGCAACCCGTGGCTCCCGCTGCCGCATCAGATGTGCTCGTATTATCATGGGATTTCAAGTGGCTGATAAACGCGTAAGAGACTTGCGAGCAGCCTTTGCCTCCCTTTACCCCAAACCATCATGCACAACGGTATACGTTTTGGTGTGGAATGACCGGTCAGCCCGGGGGTTCGAGGCTCCGTCAGTCCTACGTGGAACCTCCAAGGAGGAGGCATGCTTGCTGCAGACCTCAAGCGTGAACATTGTCAACATCACACACACACACACACACGCAGTGGCGGTCCTGGCTTGTGTGGCACCCTGGGCGAACCCTAACTCGCCCCCCCCCCCCCCCCCCCCGTTCCGCTGTTAAAAAATAAAGGTAAAAATTCAACACTAAATATTTATTTATCCTGATATTAGAAACCAAAAAATTTAATCCGTATCAAATAATGCAACAATTATAAATAATATATAAAGAACCATAAATATACAACATAAATACGTACCAAAATAATGAAAATTAAACTTAAATTATAAACAAGCATATAAACAAAAAACAAACAAATAGAGAAAATTGTCGTTTATACATACAAATTAAATAGAGAAGCACATTACTATAGATAGGAATTATAACAATTGTAAGAAAAGGCAAATGTAGAAGGCTCCTCGACCTGACTAGTGCCAGAGGGTGCTCAAAAATATTTCAGAAGTGCCCCTGAATTTACAGTGAAATCATTATATTAGTCTGACTGAATATATTTGTTGCACAATAAAATCACACAATTGCACAATATCTTAACTCTCAGAATAGGAAGGAAACCATACATAATATTTGGCTAATTGAAGGCAATGTATCCCACAAGACTCAACATATCACAACTAATACAAAATCTTAGCATAATATAGATCAGGGGCGCACCCAGGTGGGGCACTCATAGCTCCCTTTGTCCAAGGGGGCCATGCCCCCCCCAAAAAAATTCCCTAGTAAGAAATCAGAATATACTAACAGTCTGTTAAAAAAAATGGATCACATCCACCACTCCACACTTGGGGTGACTGATCTTTATGTGGGTGATAGTGGTTTGATAACCCAGTTAGGTTAGGTTACGTAACCATTGTCCAGGTTAGGTTAGTGAACTAGTGGGGGGTCAGGGGGGGCGCCCCCCCCAGTTAGGTCCTGATAGTATTTTTCAATATGGAATATTGTGTCATGTCAATAACTTAAGTAGATAAAAGGTTGGCATGACTGGGGTGGCGGATCTTCAGGTGGTAAAATTAGGGTGGCGGATCTTCATGTTATCCAAAAAATGTATTAAAGGTTCTAGCGATGTGACCGCGTCACCTGCCCGTGAACCTTCATTTGGTCGCACCAATGATTCACGTAATGCCTTGGACAAGCATCTAACACTACCAAAACTATTGTTTCAGTAGCAAAAATAAGAAATAAGGCCTGAAAAGGGAATCAGCTGAGGGCAGAAAATTTATCATTCAGCGGCTAGCGAGAAATCTGGCGGGTTTATTATACTGATGTCGAAAAAAAAAATCTGCCTACCCCCCCACAAAAAAAATCCTGAGTGCGCCCCTGATTTAGAAGTCTTTTAAGTTAGCCTACAACATTGGAAATTTCCCTTATTGGGTTCAGAACCTAGGATAGTCAATACAAGTTAAAGGAAACCATAAGGATGCCATCTACCAACAGAGCGGGACAGTATTTAGATACATTTGTATTTAGATACATTTGTATTTAAATACGTATTTAAATACATTTGTGTATTTATAAATGTATTTATAAATACATTGGTTGTCATGTATTTAAATACAGTATTTAAATACTTTTATGAGTATTTAAATACTGTACATTGTATTTAAATACTCATAATATAAAAATGTAAATACTTTTTTATCACTTAATTTGACCATAAACCCGCCCAACTATCTGGCAACCCCGATGTTACAGTGAACCAGTGTTTCCACTTGCAAAGAAATTTCCTTATTTAAAGGAAATTTAGGCCTGAGAAGGAAATCCTAAGGAAATCCATTTTTTCGGACATGTTAAAAGCTGTGTGTATTTAAAATGTATTTACAAATGTATTTAAATACAATTGATGTATATAGTATTTAGTATTTAAATACATTCGTAAAATGTATTTAGTATATAGTATTTAAATACATTTCTCCCATGTATTTAGTATTTAAATACATTCAATGTATTTAGTGCCCAGCTCTGCCTACCAAATCAGTAATGGGTTAGTTAAGTTGTAATGGTTTTGTTGCAGGCTACACACACTTGCAAATTGCAATGATGCATGCTATTACTGTTTGAATTATGCAATGGTGGCTGCTAATCGGATTAATTTCGCCCTACGTGTAATAGCATAGCAACTAACTAACTAACTAACAGGCTAACAAACCATTGCGTTATACTAGCCCATTTTACTACCTGCATCACATAACATACTGAGAGATGACACAGACGCTGCACACCTTTATCTCTTCCGCGTTTCTTCTCTTATTTTCATATTTTCCTAAACTGGGCACCTGATGTCTTATTCCTTTTCTTATCCATTTGTTTTGACGCCGCACATCCCCCGACGGTGTCAATTAAGACTAAGAGACTAGACTAAATCTATGGAATAATGGAAGCGACTGCAGGAAGCCGAACACGCTGCTCTAAAGCTCTGCGCACTATCAGCTGATCGGCGATGCGCTACACTTGCTGCCATTAGTTACAAGCATCTTTATATACACAGTCCACCACCATGAATTTATCTCTTACATATACTACTAGAGCTATTATATACTATTATTATTTAATATCATCATTACATTATTACTTTTGTTATTATTATTATTATTATTATTGTTATTATTATTATTCTAATCATTATTTTATATGGTTTTTTTTCGGGCACTCCATGCCGCCCCCTTGACGATGCCGCCCTGGGCGATTGCCCATGTCGCCCATGCCTAGGACCGCCACTGCACACACGTGTGTTTGAGTGTATGTTTGTGCTCGTGTATGTGTGTGTGTGTGTGTGTGTGTGTGTGTGTGTGTGTGTTTGTGTGTGTGTATTCATCTAGTTGTCTAGTTGTATTTTACAGGGCCTGAGCAACGCTCGTATGGCCCCGTCCCATATCAACATTTTTATCATTCATCCTTAGTGGTTAGTGTTGGCCGAAGCCACCACCCCGGGAGGGGGGTCACAAACCCCCGGCTAACACCCGGTACCCATTCACTGCTGGGTGGACAGGGGCTGGGGTTTTAAGGAAATAGCCCATATGTTTCCGCTCCGCCCGGGGATCGAACCCGGGACTTCTCGGTTGTGAACCAAGCGTGCTAACCACTACACTACGGAGTACCCTATACGGTGTGTGTGTGTGTGTGTGTGGAGAGAGAGAGAGAGAGAGAGAGAGAGAGAGAGAGAGAGAGAGAGAGAGAGAGAGAGAGAGAGAGAGAAAAAAAAAGAGAAAAAGAATTGTCATTACTCTGAATATCATCATCATCATCATCATCATCATGTCTTATCGTTATCTGTGTCGCCCTTCCCTTGTCGTCCTCGTCGTCGTGCTCCAGGAGGATAACCGGTATTTGCCGTGGTAGGTCATAGGAATAAAGAATCAATCAATCATTGGGGGCATACGCCGGGGGGCGCGTCGCCTCGCCCACCCTACGACGCCACTCCCGGGGGTCACCACGCGCAAGTCCCCATGCAGGCTCCTTTCCCATACCAAGCAGCTCTCGACAACAAACATCAACTTCCCCAGCCACGAGCCTTGTGGGCGCCCCCTTGGCCTCCTCCACGCCGGATTGTCTCTTACAGATACAACCCGGTGGGAAGGATCAGTTTCAGGATAGCGTGCCACATGTCCATATAGCCGAAGTTAGCGCTGACGGACTATGCAGGTAATAGGCCTCGATTCAGTCTCACGGTGCAATCACTGATTTGACATGTAATCATCCCAGCGATACCCCATGATTCTGCGAAGACACTTATTACCAAAGGCATCGTTCGTCTCTTCAAGTCGCTATTTAGTGTCCATGTCTAACAACCATAGAGTAAGACAGGGATCACAAGCGACTTGAAGATACGGATCTTTGTCCTCCTGCACAGGTACCGACAACGCCAAATACTCCTGCTGAGCGAGTCCATAACACCGTAGGCTATGCCAATCCGCCGTAAGACTTCTTGACGTGACCCGCCGTCATTATGGACTGCGCTACCAAGGTATGTAAAACTTTCCAAGATCTCAATGTCCTCGCCGCACGCATGAACAGACTGTACTGTTTCATCTAGTAAGCCTCCAAACACCTGGACCTTGGTCTTGAGCCAGGAGACCTCAAGTCCCAAAGGCTTTGCCTCCTCGTGCAGCGCCTCGAGAGCCATCATCAGGACCTCCAGCGACTCAGCAAAGATTACTGCATCATCGGCAAAAACAAGATCAGTGATCTTGGTGTTGCCGAGGGATGCTTCACAATCTATTTGATCTACAACTTTGCCCAATACCCAGTCCATACAAGCGTTGAAAAGTGATGGGGCAAGGACGCACCCTTGCCTCACTCCTGTATTCACAGGAAAGAAACTGGATACACCTGCCCCACACTTCACAGCACTCTCAGTCCCATAATACAGACCAGTCATCAAACCAATAGTCCTTGCAGGAATTCCGCGAAGTCGCAGAAAATCCCAAAGTGACTCACGGTGCACTGAGTCAAACGCCTTCTTGAGATCAACATAGGCTGCAAGCATCCCCTGTCGAAACTCACGTCGGCGTTCCACCAGGACACGAAGCGCTAGGATACGGTCCGTTGTTGACTTACCAGGTGTGAACCCAGACTGCTGAAATCTCTGATGCTTCAGCAGATGACTGCGGATCCGTGTCAGCAATAGATGGGTAAACACCTTGCCTAGCACGCTGAGCATTGTAATACCGCGGTTATTGTTGCAGTCCTGACAGTCCCCTTTCCCTTTCCATACAGGGACGACCAGCCCCCTTTTCTAGTCAGGAGGAATGGTACCTGATTGCCACACGGCAGTCAGGACAGCATGCAACCCGCAGATCATGGCCTCACCCCCAGCTTTGAGGAGCTCCGCACTGATATTACAAACACCAGCTGCCTTTCCACCCCTCAACTTTGCTACAGCCTCTCTGACTTCGTCAAGAGAGGGTGCGGTTTCGTCAATGGGAGGATCGGCATCCACTGCCTGTAACCCAGTGGTGTGAAGCAGCTCAGTTGGAGGGTCCACCGTGAACAACTGCCCAAAGTACTCAGCCCAACGATCCATCTGCCCATCCATGTCCGACACGAGGCGCCATCTGTTGCTCGAATAGCACTCGCCCGAGATGGAGACTTGGAACGGAGCTTCTTCAGGGCTCGGTAGGCGGGTCGGAGGTCATTAGCGTTCAAATGGCCCTCGACATCCTCAGCGAGGCTCCTGACATACCTCTCCTTGTCTCTCCCCAGGAGGGTTCTAGTCCAGCGTGACAGAGCCCTGTGCTCGTCCTGGTTCCCAGCTAGCCTGGCAGCGCGACTCTTCTCGATTTTCTCCAGCGTCTCCGTCGAGACAAAACCACGCCTTGACCTCGGGCGCTCCCCAATACACTCCTTGGCAGCCTGTAGAGTTTCACGTTTGAAGGTATCCCACAATTCCACAGGGTCCTCGAGGGCACCGAGCACATCAAACCGATTTGAGACTGCCACTGCATACTCATGGGCACATGTCAAGTCCTTCAGTTTCTCAAGATGAAACACAGTATGGTTACCTCTTGAGATTCTTCTGGACTTGACATGAAGCAAATGTAGCAACAACAAGTCTGTGATCTGTTCCGAAGAACTCAGCATTCCGGTAAACCCTGCAGTTCTGGAGGATCCTCCAACGAGTACTAACGAGGATGTGTTCGATCTCCTTAGCTACCCCTCCGGCACTACTAGACCATGTCCAGAGGTGCAGCTCTGGTCTCTGATACCAAGAACCTGCAATTCTCAACCTTCTGGACCTTGCAAAATTCAGAAGCAGAGAACTGTTAATGTTTCTGGTACCGGAGCCATGGGTACCAACACATAACTCGTAGCCATCTCTCACAGTGCCAGTAGTAGCATTGAAGTCGCCCAAGACAATGAGTGTGTCCCGAGGAGGACACTGGTCTAATACAGAGTCAAGTTTGGCGTAGAACATCTCCTTCTCTTCAGTTTTACACACCTCTGTAGGAGCGTACACTGCAACAAGAGACATGAAACCCAGAGTGTGTTTCATCGGAATAAGGAAGGACAAGTACCTATTCTTTCCTCCCGTGTGTCCCACTCTCCAAGAGGTTGTGTGTGGGAGCCTGTGAGGCAGCGCGTGCCTTCATGGCCTGAATGGCGTGTGCGTGGCAAGGCTGCGTGGCTCTCACTGGGAGCCTCGACCACTGGGCTTCCTAGCCGTGACCTCCCGCACGTTAAGTGATTGTCATCTTTCCAAGAGGAGCCTCACGCTGCAGTTTTCCTTTTTTCGCCTTTCCAAGAAGTGATGCTGATAATGCACCAAATGACATTGAAACCCTAAATGCATCCTGTGGGTGTCCTGAGCCTGGAGCCGTGACGCACCGCTGCCTCGGGATGCCTCGCGATGCATAGTGAGGTCCTGCGATATGACAACTTCCTTCGTCAGTTTGCGTTAAGAAGAACAGGGATTTACAGCTCGAGAACTGTCACGTCGCTAATGTGAGAAATAGCCCTAGTTTACGAGAACAGCTTCTTTAGTGTAGAGAGTTTGAAAGTTAATGTTACACAGATAATGCTATAGGAAAAGGAGCTGTCATCATCGTCCGTCCAATAAACAAGTAATGAATAAACTTTCAAGAACTCCCAATAAGAAGGCAAATTATAATTTTATCCTCTCTGTTTCAGGAACTTATGAAAATGGAAAGAATGACATAAATAGCAATAAATTCAGAGTTGAAATGTAATAAATTGCTATGAAAGTTTATATTAGAAGACAACCTGTGCTGGCACGAGCAGATATGAATTACATTGTTGCAAGCGAGAGTGGTGTTATGACAAGTTTACAAGTTTACAAGTTTATTGAGAAAAGGGGGGGGGGATTACAAGGAGGGGGGGGACAAGTATACAAAGTACAGAATAACAGAATATGGATACAAAGTTGCCGGGCGATCCGACTTGTTGTTTTTTGACATTTACAAAAATTCACATGTATATACATATACATATACCAAAAACACAAACATTTTATAAAAAATAAAAAATAAAATAAAAAAATGTACATCGAAACCTGATGGCACACAAACAAAAACCAAACAAACAAGCCAAGCAGCCCATAAGGGGCTGCCCATTAGATGGCTGAGGAAGCGAGGCAATCATCACAGGAGTCTTGGCCTGAGGCCCTGAGCAGGCCCACCGAGAGGGGGGTCTGCCGGGGCATTTACCCCGGGGCCCATGGGATCCTGGAGGGGCCCATTGAGGCTTTGAGGGGCCCATCAAACATAGAGGGTTTGCGTGTAGAACTGAGATCTCTCCGAAATAACTGGAAAGCTATGTGGAATGAAGCAAAGCTAGTTGCTTCAAACATGGACATCGAGATGAAACTGTATCGTGGTCGTGGTAAAGCAGCTGGACCTAAACGCAAAAAGAAAAAATTTCAAGATGATGGTGATGGCACAGCAGATACAGATTTATCAGAACAAAATGAAGCAGATGAGTCACCTGATGAAGCATTTCTCGGAAATTCTGCGTTTTATTGGATAATATAATTGGTGGACTGACTGTTAGATTCAAAGCTGCGAAGAATATTTCTGAAAACTTCAGTTTCCTTTGGAAGTACCTAACAATATCAGCAGAGGAGCTAGAACTTAAATCAAAATATCACTGGCAGATAATTTAAGTATCTTGCCGATATCAGTCATGATATCGTGGTGGACTTACCAACAGTTCATCGCTCAAATTTTGGGCAGAACCAACTAAGCCTATTGCAGCTTTTGAATTGCTTGACAGAGTGCAGACTAGAAGGGTTCTTCCCAATTGTATCTGTCAGCCTGCGCATTCTGCTAATAATCCCTGCCACTGTCGCCTCTGCAGAGCGCTCATTCAGCAAAATCAAGCTGCTAAAACAAATTCTACGAACAACAATGACCCAAGCACGACTTGTGGACTTGACTAGACTCAGTATTGAGTTTCAACTTGCAAGCTCACTTGATTTTGATGTTGTGCTTCATAAGTTTGCCAAGAGGAAAGCAAGGAAATCGTCATTGTTTGTATGAATGATGAAAACAAATGAATGTGCCATATATGTATTCTGTATGTAATCTTTATGTATTGTATTATGATTTTACTAAAATGATTATCAATTTAGTGTTTGGTTTTCGCTTTTGTTGTATGTGTATCACGTCTTATCTCTCTCGTGGATTAACTATTTATGATCAACAGTGCATTTGAATGTATTTCTAAGTTACATTATTATTAATTTAGGGCTTGGTTATTGCTTTTCTCGTATTTTTGTAATAATTACACATATGTGTATGTGTAAGTCTTATCCCTCTAGTGGATGAAACTATTTCTGCATGGTCAACAGTGCATTTGAATGTATTTCTGTGAAATTCATTGAATTTTTTCATCATTCTATTCCATTACAAGTTGGGCAATATAGTAGCACAAAAAAGCGGGACAAACGTAAAAAAGCGGGATATTTTACTAACATTTAAAAAAGCGGGACAGACGCTGAAAAAGTGGGACTCTGGTCACCTTACGTATTGCCCCCACCTCTACCTTTACCTACTGCAGGAATGGGGTCCCCAAATTAGTCCTGCCCCGGCATATTTAAATTATCTCGGCGCCCCTGGCCCTGAGTATCCTGCCGCCTGCGCGTCACTGTGCCCGGCAGGTTGTAAAGGCTCCTCCTTCAGAAGCCTTGCCCATCCTCGCGAACAACAAGCTTCTACTGAGTCACTAGGCAAGGGCGCACACAAAACAGTAACCAGATTAGCTGCGTTCCCGTGATGGAGAGAAAGAGAGAAAGGCCGTGAAGGGCACCGTTATAAGGAGGGCGAGCGGTGATGGTGCCCCGAGGCACCGTGCTAGGAAGGATGGCGGCCTGGGGGCCGTGGGGACTTAACATTAGATGCGTCAAGGCTGCGGGAGGAGACGGTGGTTTGGTGGGTGTAGAAAAAATATATAATTATCATGATGATGGGGATTGTTATTGTACCCTGCTATAATGGTGACATGGACGATGGGGAACATTCACCGTGGCTGGCGGCCGTGTTGTGTCAGTCAGGGCGCCCCGTTGTGGCGCCTGACATCTGAGAGACTTTGGCCTCGGGCCATTACAACTCTTGAATTTGATTCTGTCGCTGGTCACTCTTAACAACAAAGGTCAGAGTTTCATTACACAGCTGGAGACGAGACAGCCACTTGAGGAATTTTCATAATGTGTAAAACCAATTTTACTTGAATTTGATTCTGTCGCTGGTCACTCTTAACAACAAAGGTCAGAGTTTCATTACACAGCTGGAGACGAGACAGCCACTTGAGGAATTTTCATAATGTGTAAAACCAATTTTACTTGAATTTGATTCTGTCGCTGGTCACTCTTAACAACAAAGGTCAGAGTTTCATTACACAGCTGGAGACGAGACAGCCACTTGAGGAATTTTCATAATGTGTAAAACCAATTTTACTATGTGTAAACAAATATTTGGATCTTAGTTTTTATATGAAGGAGCCTGGCAGAGGACTGTTTGTGTGTCTCCATGGCTCTGGGGAGCGTTGTGACGCGTCCTGAGGGGAAGGGGAAGGGGAAGGGTCGGCAGTGTCAGGAAAGCTGTTGTGATACAAAGTGACGCAGTGATTCTTCCGAAATAAGGAGACTGGAATCAGTGAAAGAAGATTAGTAGTTGGTGACAGGAGGGTTGGCTGAGTCTAATAGATGACCAGACTTAATTGATGGTGCCTCATGATAAGTGGTGTGGGTGAGAGTCATCGGGGAGGAGGGTGTTTTTATTACTACAGCGCCCAGACTCGCGGCTACGCGGAGGCATTGCTGGCTGGACTTCACTGATGTCTTGGATGGCCTTGGACAGTTTTTTCCCGCTAGACGCATTTCTTGTCACTTAATGGTCCTTGTCGGCAGTTGTGACGCCGTTTTTTTAATGTTTTTTTTTATAAGTTACACATCGCGCATCTCATAAATTTGTGAACCTCTTCATTAGGCCTGTGTAAATTCTTCTTCTTTAATATTTTGGGTATCGCCTTTGTTATACATAGCAGTACCGCAGGAATACATCAGAGCAAATACCAGATGTGTCGGCATCTCTGCTGAACACACTACTGGTACGATACAAGTGGTAGACCAGGCCAGAATAGAATGACCGACGACAGCTTGGTTATTTTAACTCCTTATTGTTGTCTCTCTCTCCCCCTGCCTTCCTCTGATCCCTTTCTTTCTTTTCCTCCTCCTCCTCCTCCTCCTCCTCCTCCTCCTCCTCCTCCTCCTCCTCCTCTTCTTCCTCCTCGTCCTCCTTCTCCTGGACAACGAATGAAAACCCTTGAACTCAAGTAAGAAAGCATATCGTCAAGGTCATTTCAGCCAGTGAAAGGGTTACTCAAACGCTATTCAATTATTCGAAACACAACCCAATATCTTAAGTGTAATCTTTACGACTCTTAACGTATTGTGTAATTTGTGTGATTCATATCTCTCTCTCTCTCTCTCTCTCTCTCTCTCTCTCTCTCTCTCTCTCTCTCTCTCTCTCTCTCTCTCTCTCTCTCTCTCTCTCTCTCTCCACACACACACACACACGCACGCACGCACGCACGCACGCACGCACGCACGCACGCACGCACGCACGCACGCACGCACGCACGCACGCACGCACGCACGCACGCACGCACGCACGCACGCACGCACACACACACACACACACACCACACACACACACACACACACACACACACACCACACACCACACACACACACACACGCACGCACGCACCACACACACACACACACACACACACACACACACACACACACACACACACACACACACACACACACACACACAGCATGTAATAGCCATAAATATAAACCTTCCCTGCCACCACTTTCACGGTTTTGTATAGGTACACGCACCGTCTGTTCAACCATTGCATCTCCTCAGCTAACATTACATTCGTGTCACCCTTACATTTTCTACACTGAACGAAATTGTCTCAACTTGTTTGCCTTCCTCTCCTCGTGCCTTTCTTCATGTATGTGTGTATGTGTGTATGTGTGTGTGGTCAAGCGCCCTCAGACCAGTCACAGCTCCTTCCCCCGCTAGCCTTTACTTCCCTTCAAGGTAATCATGTCCCTTTTCGCTAGACAGATCAGCCCCGACCCGCCCCTGTACACGGGAAGAATCGGGGGCTGTGCGGGGATAACCCATGGAGGTATACATAGGATGAGCGTATAGGTAGGTGGCTCATCCTACATCCAAGGGATAACCTGACTCAAGGCCAAGGGAATTTATAATTTTCTATTTCCTTGGCCTTGACCTGACTTCCCTCCACAAACTCATATAACGCAGATGACTCAGATCCTGAAAACAAGGTGGGGGGGGGGGGGAGGCACGTGGGTAGCGAAATATATATGAGATATCTAGTATACATATACCTCATGATCGAAACATAAATAAGTATTGTGAATAGCACATAAGAAATATGTATTGAAGAATATGGAAATGGTATTTGAAACTGATCAATTGAACGCTTAAGAAGTTGAAAAAATGATCGATAAATACAGCGCACATTTATAGACTAACCTTAAACAACAGAAAGATGCGAAAGAAAAAATATCGAGGTAACGATCCAAGCATTGACTGTTTTTTTTTTTATGATTTGGTTATTTCAAGGCCGCCTTGGATGGTATGAACACGCAGTCTGAACAACCTTCCTGTGTTTTACCAACGCCTGCCTCACCGACGATGGGCTCATGACACATGCTGGCAACATGTTATAAAGAGATACCGAAGCAGACTGATTTACACACCAAGTATAAAGTACTTATGGAATACAGAAGACATCATGGATTATCATTGGATTAAGGTGACATGATCGGACTGACGGAGAATATAAACCAAAATGAGTAAATATAAACGAATACACACACACACACACACACACACACACCTCAGAACCGAGAAGTCCCGGGTTCAATCCCCGGACGGAGCGAAGACAGACGGGCGGTCTTCTTAAAAAACCCATCCCTCTGTCCACCCAGCAGTGAATGGGTACCGGGTGTTAGCCGGGGGTTTGTGACTCGCCTCCCGGGGTAGTGGCTTCGGCCAACACTAAGAACTAAGGATGAATTATAAAAATGTTGATATGGAGACGGGGCCATATACGAGCGTCGCTCTGGCCCTGTAAAAATACAACTAGATGAATACACACACACACACACACACACACACACACACACACACACACACACACACACACACACACACACACACACACACACACACACACACACACACACACACACACACACACACACACACCATACACACACACACACACACACACACACACACACACACACACACACACACACACACACACACACACACACACACACACACACACACACACACACACACACACACACACACACACACACACAAGAAACAGCAGACGACTCAGATACACACAAAAACCTGATTGATTGTTACAGCAGTATCAATAAGGCACCAGCAGCAGGGTATAGTATTTTCATGACCATCAAAGTAGTGTACCATGGGCAGTGTGGAGGACTTTCACATGGCGGATCTGATGCGTCAAGGCCGTGGGCAGTGACAGTGAGAGATGGCGCACCGCGACTCACCCTGACTCACCCCACCGCGACTCACCCTGACTCACCCCACCGCGACTCACCCCTGCTCGATGGCCAACAAGGGGCGAGCATGTGCAGAATTTCCGGCCTCACTTCACCTCACACAGACGAGGTCATTTTCCCTTCCTTCCTTCCACTGCGCCACATCCTCCTGTCCTCCTTTCCTTCCTCCACCTTTCCTTGTCCCTCCTCTCCTCCATCCATCACTCCATCTCTATCCCTTCCGTCCCGCCGACCTCCAGCCTTACCTGTTCCTTCCTTTTTCTTTCCCTCCTCGAGTAGTATGCGAGTCATCAATGGCTACCACCTGTCTCTCTCTATCAGTGTATTAATACCAGAAATCAAGCTCACACAGTATTAGTGTTATAACAGGGAGTGTGGGTGCTCGAGACGCTGAGGTTATCCTGTGAATACATTTGATCATGCCTTATAGTCTCTGTCTTAGAAATTATGTCTCTGTCTTGGATATTCATTAATGACAATACAGATAAAGTTGGTAGTAGTTTCTCAAGAGTTTAGAAAATTACTGTGCACGAATAGATTGAATCACCTCAATTTCCACTTTTTTAGTAGTACCAAGAGTGAAAAACGACCTGTTCAAAGCTTTAAATGTGAAGAATGGCTGTACAAGAGAGCTCTACTGGATATGTTCATTACAATATGAACAGACCAGGCCTCACAACAATGGGCTCAGGTTAAATCAACATGTAGGTCTTTAAGGAAGGGATGGGCAAACATTTGTTCCCGGATAAGGTAGTGGAATAGCCTCAGACAACCAGATAATCAGGGCATACGATTGAGAGCTTTTAAGAAAGGTTACATAGATATATCGCCAGGGATGAAATATAGCACGAGATACACGCGTGAGATACCTTGTGTGTTCAAAGTGGTATTTACAAACCATATAATTATCTTCTTATTTTTTCATCCCTCCAGCACTTTTCTCGTATCCCTGACTCTTACGCATTGGGCCACTCTTCCTCCTGCCTCCCTCCCTCCCTCCCTCCCTGCCACCTCCCCCCCCTGATTCATACACTGAAATATTGCGTCATTCCTTGCTTCCTTCCTCATCGCACTCCTCACTCCGTCGAGCCCGTCAGGGTGGCAAGGTTGGTAGAGACGTGAGTTCCCAATGTGCAGCGTCCCTGTGCATTCGGTCAGCGGTTCGAGTCCGCCTAGTTCATGCTGACGTGGCGGCGCTTTGTATAGTCAATAACCTTGTAGTTGGTACTTGCAAAGTGTCTAGATAGGATGAAAATCTTATCTTATCACTCCGTCGATGAAAGCGGACACACAGGTATAATTAACAAGTTTCAAGGATAACGAAGTGAATTAAATTATTCTGTTAAGCCTCAATATGATTTATCTTCCCATCCTCGTCCTGCTCTCCTTGCCTCCCTAAGATAAAACTGAAGCGTAGGTCTTGTTGAGAGTGTGTACTTCCTATTAATGATTAAGGATGATGATGATGATGATGATAGCAATAGTATTGATGATGATAATGGTAATGATAACAATATAATGATAATGATGATAGAAATAATAATCACAATAATATTTTCAAGAGGGACTGCTATGTAGGGATGGGGGTTGTTGAATTGTTTTGTCTTGACATAAAGTACGGCAGCAGCTCCTTTGGTAAAGGTAAAACCCTTAACTTGTGTGTGTTTAATTTATTATTATTTTGTTGATAATTGTGTCAAGAAATTATTGAAAGATGCTGTAATTCAGACGTTCATTACGAGTAGATACTTAATCCTGCATCGAGAGAGAGAGAGAGAGAGAGAGAGAGAGAGAGAGAGAGAGAGAGGAGAGAGAGAGAGAGAGAGAGAGAGAGAGAGAGAGAGAGAGAGAGAGAGAGAGAGAGAGTATGTATGTGTGTGTGTGTGTGTATGTGTGTGTTTGGGTCCGCACCCTTGGTCAAAGTATCAAGGTGGAAGGGAAGGGGAAAGGAAGGGAAGGGAAGGGGCGAGTAATAGGAAAGAATATGTTTAGTGTACGGACGGACGGACGGGCCAGTTTATGGGCGGGAGACTCTTACGTACTTTTCCTTTTACTAACCTTGAAGAATGTTGTCTTTTGTGATTGTAAAGTTTGACTGTTGTACGCGAAGAACGAAATAAAGAGAGATAGGTAGAGACATTAAAAAAGAAGAAAATACGGGAGGGAGTAGGTAAGCAAGTGAGGTAAACGCGACCTTCTGTGTGAAAGGTTAAAAAAAGTTGCTGAAAGGAAGCGAAGATGTTAAAAGGAGGATAAAACGTAAGCTTCATGTTGATGTTTCCAAAAGAGTGAATACAGAGGCTTGGGTTTGGCATGGGGGTCACTCACTACTTAAAGGATGGGATGAGGGGGGAGGGGGTGTCGGGGTGATGGGGGTAAGTATGGGAGCCTGAAAGTAGGACAATGACGAGAATATACTTAGGAAGGGTGTGAGGAAGGGATTAGGAAAGAACTAAGCATGATCGAGTAAGGACATGAGTACGGAAGCGAGGAAGTACCAAGAAAAGAATGTTAGAAGGAAATGACTGTAGGAAGGTCTGAAAAAGTGGTTTATTTTTATCTGTACTGCATGGTTAAGGAGACAGATTGAGGAATGAGGGAGAGACAGAGACACGCATCGTTTTATAAGAAATTCGGTATTGGAGATTAAAAGCAAACCTGGAGGAGATGGAAAAGTTATGAAAGAGGTCTTATTAAAAATATACACAGAAGTATACGACTGATTAGGACAGGAAGTCTTACCTGGAAATAAAACAAGTGGAAATGACTGACGAATTAATAGGATTTCTGGGAATTATACGACACAGGGAGGTCATGGTAAGTGGCGGTGGTGTTGGGCAGCGAGTGTAGGTCAAGGTCAAGCTGGGTCAAGGCTGTGGTAGGGCGAGGAGCAGGCTGAACCTTCTTCCCGGGTCCCGAGTCGTGACCATCACATCGACGAGTACCACATGCTAGAGTGACCACCGCTACCTCCTCCTCCTCCTTCCTATCCTCTTCTTCCTCCTCCTTCTTATCCTTCTTCTTCCTTTCCTCCTCCTCCTCCTTCTCCTCCTCGTCATCCTCTTCCACCGTTACCACCTTCTCCTCCTCCTCCTCCTCCTCCCCCCCCTATTCCACCGTTGCCCTCTCTGCTTCAGCTTCAGTAGACAACCATAACAGGCCTTTCAAACGCCGTACGCCTCCTGCCATTGCTAGTCCTGTTCCTTTGTATGTTACTCATTCTTCCTCTCCTTCTTTATGCCTCTCATAACTATGTGTTGCTTCTCCTCTCTCTATTCCTCCTCCTCCTCCTCCTATTCCTCCTTATCCCTCCTCCTCCTCCCCGTATGGGCATTTACAGCCTAGAATACAGTAATTTTGAAGGCACGCTGCAGGAACACAGCTTTAATATTTCACCACCAGGAAAACGTCCTCCATATCAAATGAAAGTGGATACGTTTTCATTTCGTGAACTTTTATGTAAAGATAAAATGCTGAGGTTATGATAGGTGAGAGCAGTGTTGTAATTTGATGTCCCTAAGGTAACATCAATCAAATTTGCATACCAATATCTTAACTGTGTAATTTAGAGGCATTTTGAATTTTTGAGGCAATTGAATTTGTGGATGACTCAGGGAAGATATGAACACGATGGATTACTATATATACAAAGCTTATCATCATTATATGTAACTTATGGAGTCAAGTCAGCCCCACACGAGACTCGCAGCCTGTGTGTCGTGGTTTGCCTGGTTGGTGGTGAGCGAGGAATTCTGAGAAGGGACAGTGGCGGGGCGGACGATGTGAGGTTTATGTATGCTTAGGAACAGGGAAACAGGGAATCATGGCGAGGGAGGCCACACACCACACAAGGGGAACACTGTCTTGCTCTGTCTCCATGGAAAGCTCTCGGGCACGGAGAGATGCCACCGAGCGCCTAACTTCTGATCTTTCTATAATTTCTGATTGGGGAAAAGCAAACCTTGTTTTGTTCAATGCCTCAAAAACCCAATTTCTTCACCTATCTACTCGACAAAACCTACCAGATAACTATCCCCTCTTCTTCAATGACACTCAACTGTCTCCTTCTTCTACAATGAACATTCTAGGACTATCCTTTACTAAAAATCTGAACTGGAAATCTCACATCTCATCTTTTGCTAAAACAGCTTCTAAGAAGTTAGGTGTCCTGTGGCGTCTGCGTCCTTTTTTTTTCTCCCTCCCAATTGCTTGCTCTCTACAGGGGCCTTATCCGCCCATGTATGGAGTATGTCTCACATGTTTGGGGAGGATCCACTCATACAGCTCTCCTAAACAGGGTTGAGTCAAAAGCTTTTCGTCTCATCAACTCCTCTCCTCTGACTGACTGTCTTCAATCTTTAAATCACCACCGCAATGTTGCTTCTCTTGCTCTCTTCTACCGTTATTTTCATGCTCACTGCTCTTTTGAGCTTGCTAACTGCATGCCTCCCCCCCTCCCGCGGCCACGCTGCACAAGACTTTCTACTCATTCTCATCCCTATTCTGTCCATCTTCCTAATGCAAGAGTTAATCAGTATCTTTATTCTTTCATCCCTTTCACTGGTAAACTCTGGAACTCTCTTCCTGTTTCTATTTTTCCACTTTCCTATGACTTAAATCTTTTCAAAAGAAGAGTAACAAGACACCTCCCGAACTAAATTGGCTCACCCCTCTTTTTTATTTTATTCTCTTACTGTCTTCTTTATAGGGACTGGCAACTAAGCGGGCTTTGTGTTACCCATTTTTGTTGTGCCCTTGGCTAGTTCTTTGTGATAAAAAAATAAAAAAAAAAAAAAAAAGGAGCGGGGCTCGAACATGCTGCCACATCAAGTGACACTCAGGAATTCGCCATTGTACCACGCGGGCATGCAGTGTGTGTGTGTGTGTGTGTGTGTGTGTGTGTGTGTGTGTGTGTGTGTGTGTGTGTGTGTGTGTGTGTGTGTGTGTGTGTGTGTCAGGTGAACGTTCTTTGTGGTTATAACACGAGGCCGAGGGGTGAGGAGAGTAGGAGAGAGAGGGCGGAGGGAAGGAAGGCTATAGGGTGTAGAGAGAGGGCAGAAGAGGAGAAAAAAGGGGGTAGGATACAGAGTGAGGGCAGGAGAGAGGAGAATAGGGAGGGGAGGAGAGAATATAGAGAGGGGAGGGGAGGATACAGAGAGGGGGAGAGAATATAGAGAGGGGAGGGGAGGATACAGAGAGAGGAGGGAGGATACAGAGAGAGAGGGGAGGATACAGAGAGAGGAGGGAGGATACAGAGAGAGGGGAGGGGAGGATACAGAGACGAGGAGGGGAGGATACAGAGAGAGGAGGGGAGGATACAGAGAGAGGAGGGGAGGATCAGAGAGAGGAGGGGAGGATACAGAGAGAGGAGGGGAGGATACAGCGAGAGGGAGGTCGGAGGAGTGGAGGATCAGAGAGGAGGGAGGATACAGAGAGAGGAGGGAGGATACAGAGAGAGGAGGGGAGGATACAGAGAGAGGAGGGGGAGGATACAGAGAGCGGGAGGAGGATACAGAGAGAGGAGGGGAGGATCAGAGAGGGGGGAGGGGAGGATACAGAGAAGAGGGAGGATACAGAGAGAGGGGGGGAGGATACAGAGAGAGGAGGGGAGGATACAGAGAGAGGAGGGGAGGATCAGAGAGGGGAGGGAGGATCAGAAGAGGGGGGGGGAACAGAGAGAGGGAGGGGAGGATACAGAGAGAGGAGGGGAGGATACAGAGAGAGGGAGGGGAGGATACAAGAGGGAGGGGAGGAAAGAGAGAGGGGGGAGGATACAGGAGAGGAGGGGAGGATACAGAGAGAGAGGAGGGGAGGATACAGAGAGAGGAGGGGAGGATACAAAAGAGAGGAGGAGAGATATAGAGAGGGGAGGGGAGGTTTACAGAGAGAGGAGGGGAGGATACATAGAGAGAGGAGGGGAGGATACAGAGAGAGGGGGGAGGATACAGAGAGAGGGGAGGGAGGATACAGAGAGAGGAGGGGAGGATACAGAGAGGGGGGGGAGGATACAGAGAGAGGAGGGGAGGATACAGAGGAGGGGGGAGGATACAGAGAGGAGGGGAGGATACAGAGAGAGGAGGGGAGGATACAGAGAGAGGAGGGGAGGATACAGAGAGAGGAGGGGAGGATACAGAGAAGGAGGGGAGGATACAGAGAGAGGGGGGGGAGGATACAGAGAGGGAGGGGAGGATACAGAGAGGGGAAAGGGGAGGATACAGAGAGAGGGGAGGGAGGATACAGAGAGAGGGGGGAGGATACAGAGAGGGGGAGGGGGGATACAGAGAGGGGGGAGGGGAGGATACAGAGAGAGGGGGGAGGATACAGAGAGGGGGAGGGGAGGATACAGAGAGGGGGGGAAGGGAATACAGAGAGAGAGGGGAGGATACAAGAGAGGGGAGGGGAGGATACAGAGAGAGGAGGGGAGGATATAGAGAGAGGGGAGGGGAGGATACAAGAGAGGGGAGGGGAGGATACAGAGAGAGGGAGGGGAGGATACAGAGAGAGGGGAGGATACAGAGGAGGGGAGGGAGGAGAGGGGGAGAAAAGGGGGATACAGAGCGAGGGGAGGATACAGAGAGAGAGGAGGGAAAGGATACAGAGAGAGGAGGGGGATCAGAGAGGGGGGGGAGGATACAGAGAGAGGGGGGGAGGATACAGAGAGGGAGGGGGGGAAATACAGAGAAGAGAGGGAGGATACAGAGGAGGAGGGGAGGATACAGAGAGAGGAGGGAGGATACAGAGAGAGGAGGGAGGATACAGAGAGAGGAGGGAGGATACAGAGAGAGGGGAGGGAGGGATACAGAGAGAGGGGAGGGGAGGATACAGAGAGAGGAGGGGAGGATACAGAGAGAGGAGGGGAGGATACGAAAAGAGGAGGGGAGGATACAGAGCGAGGGAGGGATACAGAGAAGAGGAGGGAGGATACAGAGAGAGGAGGGGAGGTACAGAGAGGGGAGGAGGATACAGAGAGAGGAGGGGAGGATAACAGAGAGGGGAGGGGAGGATACAGAAGAGGGGGGGAGGATACAGAGAGAGGGGGGGGAGGATACAGAGAGAGGAGGGGAGGATACAGAGAGAGGAGGGGAGGGCAGGAGAGGAGAGAAAGGGGGGATACAGAGCGAAGGGAGGAGAGGGGAGATGGGGAGGGGAGGGGAGAGTATTTTTCCCTGATCCCTTTGGGTGGGTCGGCGTCCTTGTCCTCCACCACTCACCTTATCCCCTCCCCACCTCTTCCTCCCCCCCCCTCCCACACACACACACACACACACCTAAATTAATACTTTTCAAAATTATCACTTCCTATCTCTCCTGTCATTCGATTCCACCTGAATTAACACTAAGTTTTATTCGTGGTTTTTTTTTTTTTACTTTTCTCTTTTCTCATCCTCTTTCCACTTTACTCTCATTTATTCTCTCTCTCTCTCTCTCTCTCTCTCTCTCTCTCTCTCTTCTCTCTCTCTCTCTCCTCTCTCTCTCTCTTCTCTCTCTCTCTCTCTCTCTCTCTTCTCTCTCTCTCTCTCTCCTCTCTCTCTCTCTCTCTCTCTCTCTCTCTCTCTCTCTCTCTCTCTCTCTCTCTCTCTCTCTCTCTCTCTCTCTCTCTCTCTCTCTCTCTCTCTCTCTCTCTCTCTCCCAGCCATTTTCATAATTGTGTAAAATATCATTAATGAGTTTAATAAAATGTTCGTTTTATACTGATACACTTCACTGATGCTTTAAGTCATCCGAGGTGTTCATATACGTAATTGATGAGCTTGCTGATATTGAGCCAAACTTGCAGATCATGATGATAAAATGTGGGTTTTTTTTTTCCTATCTCTCATATCCATCATCATAAATATCCATGTCTGCATTGGTACTTCCCCTCCTACAGTTCCTCCTTCCGCTCCTCTCCTTCCTGTTTCTCCTCCTCCCACTCCTCGCCTTGCCCCTCGCTCCCCCCACGCGGAAGTAAACGGGGAAATGAGAGAGACCGTCATGGAAGGGAGATAAATTGCAGGATTGGAGACCTGCAGTGGAAGGAGAGAGAGAGAGAAAGGGAGGAGGGGGAAAGGTAGGAAGGTGAGAAGGTAAGGGGAGGGAAAGGTCGTAGGGAAGTCAAATATATCATGCTCCTCCTCCTCCTCCCTCCTACCTACTCACCTCAACGCCCACTGGTCAGTATGAGTCAGGGTCAACCACATCCTTATGACTCCTGCATAGTGTGGCGCGGGGTCAGGCAGTAGAGCATAGGGTGCGGGGGGGATGGGGCACTAGGGGATGGGATGATGGGGCGCTTGTGGGAAGGGGGGGCAAACAGCAGGGCGTTCTGGGTGAGATATGAGTATTTTGCATGCAGTCTATACTTATTTGTTGCTTGCCTTGTATTGGGGTGATATGAGAGCTTAGTGGTGGTGGTGTGGTGGTGGTGAGGGGTAGGGATGATGTGTGGTGGTGGTGGTGGTGGTGGTGGTGGGGGTGGTGGTGAGGGGTAGGGATGATGTGTGGTAGTGGGGTAGTAAACAAGAACATAAGGAAGCTACAAGAGGCTGGAAGACCTACACGTAATAGTTCCTGATTACCTACATTCACCTTTCATCCCAATCTATATATTTGTCTTGTCATTTTTCATTTCCCTTTTGTCTCTGCATTAATGACCTGATAACTGAGTCTATGTCAATCATCTACCACCCTATTTGTGAACCAATCTCATCCTACTTTTTTATGTTTTCATTTATCCAGTTTGAATCCGGTACTTCTTATCATTCCTTAGTAACCCTAAGAATCATGCATAGATAGATAGATAGATGATATTTTATTGACCACAGTAAGGAATCACATTATACACTAAATGATAATAAACATGTCAACACGAATTAAGAGAAAATATAAATCTTTACATATACAGAAATATATGTAATCATCTACACTGTAGTCCACAAATTTACTTAAGTAATTCACAAAAAACCTCCAGACAGTTCCCCAATAACAAAAAAGAAATCATACATACAACCTAAGAATATCATGAATTATAGAAATGATCTTACATATAGTCCCCTGGGAAAAACGATCACAGAACAAGTCTTCTATACTATAAGTCTGGATGTTATGCCTGTCCTTGTAAATACTATTTACTAACAAACTAGGATTTATGGTCTTATAAGCCTCACACCTTGATGTATTTGATTGTAAAATTTGTCTGTGTACATTTTCCTCTATTGTTTTACAATCTGTGATATCTCTTACAATCTCATACATCTCTTTAGTTATTACTATTACTTTTTAACTATTACATTTACTTCAGGCACTTAAATACTTCCATTAAATCCCCTCCATCACTAGCCTGCTCAGTGAGTGTAAAATCAAAAGGCTTCAATATTCTTTCGTATGTAAAAAGTAATTGCATATCATGTATAATTTTTGTCATCTCAGCACTGACATTAGGACAGAATTCTCGTGGTAGATGTACGCGATGTTATGAAGTTGTGAGCCGCTGCGTCGCTGTTTTGTGTGAGGGAGTACAATGGTTACAGCAGTCGTGAGTTATTGTAGTGGTTGTGGTGGGCTGTGGTGAAACTGTGGTGATTGTGAGCTATAATTGTGTTAGTGGTACAGGTGGCTGTAAATGGCTATGGTAGACGCGTTGTGTAGGGATTAATGTGGTTGTCGTGTCATCTGGTGATTGGTATGCGAAGGTAATACTTAACTGGTGATGAGTGTGGTGTTAATAATTGTCAGTGGTTGATCGTAATGTTAAGTGAATCGTGTGATATATAGGAATGAATGCGTAAATAAATGAGAGAGAGAGAGAGAGAGAGAGAGAGAGAGAGAGAGAGAGAGAGAGAGAGAGAGAGAGAGAGAGAGAGAGAGAGAGGAGAGAGAGAGAGAGAGAGAGAGAGAGAGAGAGAGGAGAGAGAGAGAGAGAGAGAGAGGAGAGAGAGAGAGAGAGATTTCTGCATATACACGTTTCCGTACAAATAAGGAAACGTCTGGTGGGCTGTGAGAGGAAGTAGATACTCGCAGTAAAAAAATGTGCCGTATTAATGTGGATCCAATAGCTGAGAGTAAAAAGAAGCCTCCCAGTGTTCCCTGAGGCAGTGTTGCCAAGAAGGGCGACTGGGGCAATAGGGAACTGGATGCAGCACGATTGGTTTCCTCTATTCTGTATTTCCTGCTTTCTGCACTCGCTTCCTTATTTCCTCACTCCCTTATTTCCTTATCAGCTTGTTCCTCCGCCACCACTCCCGTTACTTTAATACCATTTCCACCACCACTACTACCACCCTTTGTATCACACACACACACACACACACACACACACACACACACACACACACACACACACACACACACACACACACACACACACACACACACACACACACACACACACACACCACACACACGCACGCACGCACGCACGCACGCCACGCACACACACACAACACACACACACACACACACACACACACACACACGCGCACGCACGCACGCACGCACGCACGCACGCACGCACGCACGCACGCACGCACGCACGCACACAATTTACCGTCCAAGTTCCGAAAATCCACACACTACAAATTCCTTTTAACGTTTTCCTTCCGACAATTAAACATCAGCATCTTCGACGGCAAACATTTCAAATATTTCCTTCCGTAACTTCAACAAGGAGGAAATAGGCGAGGCCGCGTTTCCGAAGGGCCGCAGCAAGAACCACCACGAATAAATGTTAGTTTTTCTCCATCTTTTTGCCTCAGTTGCGTGAGTCCTTCCTCCACAAACTTTAAAATCTTCCTGAAATGAATACTTCCTTTGACGCGGCCCCGCCTGCCCTTTTCCCCCACCACGCACCTGTCCATGAACAATGCAACATTACCAGCAAAGAAAGAACGAACATTAAAGTCAATGAAACTAAGTTAATATTGGGATTGTGTGTGCCATTCACCCAAGGTCTTGCCCACGAGAACTTGACTCGCGATCGCCAGTTTCCTCCTGAAAAGAGCTTAGAGCTCATAGTGACCGACCTTTGGGTAAAGCTTGGACGTCACACTTCCCCCATCCTTTTGCTCTTTTTGCTCCTTTTGCTCTAGGGGGATAGTAACCGCCCGTTTATCAATGAAAAATCCCCGTGAGCGAGCGGGGATCGAACTCGCGACCCTAGAATGGCCAGTATATGTGTGTGCGCGCCTTGTAAATGAATTACATTAGGGCATTCTTTGTAGCGCAGAGAGAAAAATCTAAATGGAAAATTGTGAATATATACAAGTGAGTGTGTGTCATAAATGTGGCATCGGCCGTGTGTGTGGGGGATGCGATTACGGGAATGTTGTTGACACTAGATGTTGTGACTGGTGGTGATGGTGGTGACTGGTATGGTGGTGTTGGGCATGACTTGTGCCGCGATTATGCAATGGTCTGAAGCATCTTGATAGTCACGTTTTATAGTGACAAGTCTCTAAGGCAATGGCTGGTGGAATACAAGTCACTTAATTAACCCATGCTGTGACAACAAACAGCGGAAGCAGACGACCAGGTGTGGCCGGGGTCGCCGTGGTTCCGCTGACCCCGAACCCGTCCCGTCTTCCAAGGAACTACAGCGCTCACCCACGCCGCAGCTTTTTGCTCGGCGACCCACACCCAAGGTCAGTGTCATAGCACCAGCAACAAGGCCATTCTGTCAAGGGCGGTTTTTGTACGTGTGTGTGTGTGTGTGTGTGTGTGTGTGTGTGTGTGTGTGGTGTGTGTGTGTGTGTGTGTGTTTATAGGCACTGTATACGGTAGACGGGTATGAATGGCACTATGGGCTGTCCCTCGTTTGAAGTTCCGAATCCCAGGTTGTGTCAGGCAGGTATAAGTTATAGTCACGGTGGAGGCTGAGGCACGCTGCTGCACCTTATTTCCTGGTCACCTAGCGGGGCGGGGCAGTCTGTGGGGGTCTCGTGTTAGTGACATAATATTATATCATTATACCGCCGCTCAGGGTACAACACACGAGGGGAAATAAAGGAAATCAGATCACGTAGGAAAGAGCCAGAAAATACTACTGACCAA
>JACEEZ010018929.1:332500-350000 GCA_016584305.1 Chionoecetes opilio | reverse complement strand
CACACTTTAACATAAGAAAACGTCTTTGACCTCATCCAATGTGTGTGTGGTGTGTGTGTCAGAGAGAGAGAGAGAGAGAGAGAGAGAGAGAGAGAGAGAGAGAGAGAGAGAGAGAGAGAGAGAGAGAGAGAGAGAGAGAGAGAGAGAGAGAGAGAGAGATTATCTGTCACATTTATAGAAAGGAAAAAAAACAGGAAAAAAGCAGCTTACAAGAGTGTCAATTTACAAATCCTTTCATTATGCTTCGAGTGTCTGAGATGGAAATAAATGTGTGTAGCCTCCTCACCTACCCCTATTCATTCCCCTCATCTATAACGACGAGGAAAATAAGGGACGGGAGAAGAGGCGCCACAGCCTTTTGTTGTAAGAGAGAAAGTCAATTATCGCTTCAGCTGCAGGTGAAACGAATTAAGGAAGACATTGATAACCGGTGTAGGTGTAGTCTGCAGATTGACTTTGATTATACTCTGCTCATCTGCGGCGTGACACCTTTCCGCGGCAGGTGTCGCGGGTGAGGTGCGCTAACGAGCACCTCCCGTCATCCTCACGTCTCTTGGCTTGCACTTGTAACTGTTAACTTGAAAATATAGATTGCTGTATGATTAGTTTCTTCGTCAGATTGCCTCATAGGAGTATAAGGATGATTACTAAGGCAAATTATACGTTTGTGGCCTTGAAAAGTGAAATTATTTAACCACTGTTGAAAAGAGCCGAGCGACGTCTGGTGTCAGGAGGTCACAAGGGGATCGCTGCAATTGCTGCTTTGCACAGGTTCACACAAGCCTCTTCAAATATTTTGTGCAGAGTCAGGGTATAAACAAAAGTAAAAAAAATAACATTTGTAATACGACCAACCTGAAAGGCTTCGATCACCCTTAATGATGCTTGCCAGACTTCTGTAACATAGTAGTAAAAAAAAATCCTCATCAAGTAAATGTAATCATATAATTTTTTTTTTTTTTATATAAAGGTGTTGAGTAGGCAAGGCTGGAGAAAGCTGGTCAGGTTGCGTGCCTGAGGAACGATCGGTAAGTGACAGGCGGGAAGGGGATACCCAACCAGGCTGACTCCCCCAACCCGCCTCTGATCTCTCGTCAATCCGATGATGTTTACAGATCACCAGTTTCCTTTACTTCATGGTCTATCAGATGCAAAGAGACAATAACTGAGGCAAGGAGACAGGAGGGACATCATTATCTTGCTGAATTGGTGAAAATGTTCGTCAATGAATAGTTATGTTACAGTAATTTGTGGAGCGTTTGGTGTTGATGCATGGTTTGTATTATAATAATGACATGAAGGTTACAATGTCAAGGTGGAAGAAAGCCTTACATGAGGTTAAGTTTGCATTCTCTTTTCTTTTCTCTTTTGATTAAATTCTGTAGGAGGAAGCTAGAAAATTTGATTGAACCTTCCTTGCGCAATGAAGCAATACATTTGATCAAAATCACGGATTCATTACAAGTAATTGTACAAGGCGAAGAAAACCAAATGACTCATACTCTACACGAGACTCTTACGGTTTGTAATGTTTTTTTTATTCTTTCTCTCATTTTTCACCTAATTAGTTGATATTTACATAGTGACGTATGCGTGTGGGGGGTGGACGATGTCCCACCACCATTACCAGCGCATTCCCTACTAGTACTACTACTACTACTACTATTACTACTGCTACTACTACTACTACTACTACTACTACTACTACTACTATCAACAATGATTATATATATTATAATGATCATGAAAATAATGATAATTATGATAACAATATTAATAATAGAAAATCAATATTAATAATGACAATGATATTGATAAACATAATAGTAACAATAATGATAAAAGTAGTAGCCTAACAAAAGCAGCCCGGGACCGCTTAGCTCCGCCAAGGCTGAAAAATATTCTACCTGTTAAAAGATACAAAAAGAAAATAATAAAGAATAATAAAAAAAAAATTCCGTACTCTTAAACAAGTCTCTTAACAAAGTTTATCTTTCTCTAACACCAGCTCGGCCTTCAAGACCTCGGCCAGCGGGTCTTGAGAGCACGGCTGTGTTGGGCTTCACCTTGAAGGCGGCACACGCCAAGCCTCCCAGGATAGCCTTAAAAACATTCTTGGATCCAAATTGACTCCAAAAATTTATTTCCTCTAAATTGGCCCATGCCCCACTTCGGGTGAAATGTACATGCAAATCCGTCGATAACATTTTTGTGCAATCCTGCTAACAAACAGACAGACAGACAAACAAACCGAAGCAATCCCATGCCCTCCTTGGCGGAGCTAATGATAACAACATCAGAAAAAGTCACAACAATAAGAGATCATCAGTTAGATATTTCATGATTTTCTCCATAAAGCTACATATATAAAAAAGCTAAATTACATGAAATAAAATGTCTTATCACATTCATTAATTGGTCGTCTCCTCCTCCTCCTCTGAGGCGGCGTCCTACTTGTCATCACCTGTTTGTTTCTAGTCATTGTTCTCACCCTCGTGATGGTCCTGCCCGTCATGGTGCGCCACTGCAGCGCGCGATCCGAGGATATAGCTGGGAAGTAGTTAAGTGGGTCAGTCTGAGTGGCGTGAGTGTCGCACCAAGGCCTAAACCCCCTCCCCCCCTCTAACCCCCCTACCTCGCATCCCCCACACCACTTCACCTCAACCCCCATGCCCTCTGCACTATTCCCCTCAAACAATGCCCCTCCTCATTCCCCACCATCTGCCTCATGCAATCCTCATTCGTCTCCTCCTTCTCACTCCACCCACCCGAGGGAAAATTTCAAAAGTTGTCTGTTGAGTTGAGTTTCCTCTCGGCACACACGCGCCCCACTGGCCTCGCCCCCTTGGCACCACCTAACCAGGGCGTGAGGCTCCTCCAGGGATGGCACGCCCCGCCCCTCTTCTCTGCCTTCTTTATCGTCTCTATTACCTTCTTCACTGTTTTTAGCCGACTAAATCACTCTCTTCACGTAAATATGTTGATATCAAAGAACTGCAGTTATCATGGGATTAACGATAAAGGGATTAGGTCTGAAGAGAAAGTGTTTGAGAGTGAGAGGTTCAGGAGGGATGGGAGTGAAAATGACCACCCCTCACAACCCCTCGCCGCCCTCACACCCCCTCCTCTCGCCCCCCGCAGTGCCTAGAGTGCTGTGCTGGCCTATATACAAACACTGAATTGTCACTCACCTGACTTGTATGCCTTTGTCAAGGGTATTTTGAATATTTAAGTCATGCATCAAAACCCTTAAAATTCACGAGTAAGAGAATTGTGCCACACAAGTACCTATTAATGGAAATTTAAATATAACTAAATAAACGGATTATCCTTTGCCGCATCACTCGGAGCCAGAAAGTGACCGTGAGCGATGTATGTTCTGCCCACACAGCCGCCAATGCACGTACGTGACCCACATGCCTCGCCCTCAGCCTTAGCCTGGCCCTCAGGCCTCCATGGCACCAGCACACGGGACACCCTCGCGCGGCGGCTCAAGGGGCTGGAATGGGGTTGAAGAAAGCGAAAAAAAGGGAAGGATGGAAAAGGAAGCGAAATGTAATGGAAAATGGAAAAGGAAGGATATAGGAGAGGAGAAAGTAATAAGAGAGTACAGAGAAAGGATAAAAGGGAGACATATTTGTAAGGGTAAGAGAAAAGGGAGGAATTTTTTTAGTTAAGTTTATTTACATCTCATACAAAAACTGTGCTTCGGTGCAAGAACCCCGATCGTCAGCACTGTTTTCGTAAATAGTGATCTACTGGCGATCTTCTTGCTTTCCTAACTGAATCTTGGTCATCAAGATGAAGTCTTGAAACCCCTGAAAGAGCTGAGACGTGCTGCACGTCTCAGCTCTTTCAGGGGTTTCGGTGAAACTTTTGTTGTTACCCTAGACATATAAAACAAAATTGAGGAGGAAGGACAGGAAGAGAGAGTGAAGAGATTGCATTAGGATAAAGGAGAAGGAGGGATTGGGAAGAGAAATGGTAGAGAGGGATACTTTGGAGAGATAAATAAAAAGAAGGAATAAGGGAGGATGCGAGATAGAGGAAAGGCTGGAAAGGAAGAGTGGGCTATTTTGTTGTGTTTGTTGAATCTGAAGGCGTTTAAATTGCAATTACTTGTTTTATGTTGTGTGTAGGTGTCTTTTTTTATTGTTGAACACACACACACACACACACACACACACACACACACACACACATACACACACACACACACACACACACACCCACACCCACACACACACACACACACACGACGTCTGCAGTGGGAGTAACCTCGATTAGAGCAAAAGATCAGACGCAGGGAATGCCATGCACCTTTCTTTCCGACCCGCCCTTCACTTTCTTCCTTCCTTCCTTCCTTCCTTCCTTCCTTCTATCCTTCCCTCCTTCCTTCATCCCCTCATTCCAGACCTCGTCGTCCCTGACTTAAGTGTCTGTGCTTATCATTACTTCCTTCATTTACATCGGCGCTCTGGCTACGTTTTACTTTAGCAACGAGGACCCACGATCATTATAGCCCCGCGAAGGAACTTATGCTGGATATGTTTTGATTTGATGAAACAATATTTGGAGTATATTTTTGTTATACTAATTCCGAAAATAGGGTAAAATTCCATCCACGCCAGTAAAATTGTGACGCATTTGAGCACCAGTTTACTAGCGTTAAGTACAACAGACACCACAACTTTTCGAGCAAATAGATAAGTACTCCCGTGAAGATAGAATTTCTAAAAGGTAGCTCGTAATGAAGGAGTCAGCGGCGTCTTCATTATTGCACGGTCTTGCTCGGTCACCAGTAAGTGCAGTACATCTTGTGCATCTCGTGCGCTGAATACGACACTACTACTTTTGTTTTCAGCTCGTAAATAAGCGAGGTCTTTTGTAACACCGAAACATCTTTATACACAGCACAGAGGTAGTGGCCGTGCGTGCATGGCTACCTTGCCGTCGCTCGCTGCAATGGAAAGGACACCCTGGAGTAGTTCTGCTAGGACGAGACTTGCCTCGGTATGTCCTTGCTATTATGTGTTGTGAGATGCAGTGCCGCCGCTCGCTCCCCTTGGCCCTGGCTCGCAGGGAGACGCAGGGTTTGTTTGAACGACTGTCCTTCCCGCGTAACCTTGATCCTTGTGGCGCCAGGAAAGTAAAAGGAAGGAGTGGAAGTCCCAGGGATAGAAATATGACTGAACGAAGGGAGGATGACCGGGACGAAAAGGAAGAGATAATGTGGAAGAGGAAGGAGAAAAAGGAGGGAGGGTGGTAGTGGTGGTAGTAATGAGAGTTCAAGAGGAATAGAAGTAAGAGGATGGAGGAACGAAAAGACTAAGATTTTTTTTTAGTTCGATAAAGGACAAAAAAAGCAAGGGGGATTAATGAGTATGAGTGGAGGGTAGGCGATGTATTTAAAGGCATTAGAGGGATTACTATGCTAGAGGATGAGTGGGCGAAGGGAAGAGGTGTGCAGAGAGCGACGGAGAGGTGGAAGACGATGAAAAGGGAAGAGTTCAGGGCGGGACCCAGGGTTGCGCCTTGAGGAACCCTGGTGGCCTTGTTCACGGTCAGGGTGCGCCGGTTTTTGTGGTGCCGCTTCTCGCCACCCCAGGTCTTTCCCCCTGTCCTGGCGGCTTAAGTGTGCCCCGCTGACTACTTCCGATTACCCTTCCGCTCTTCCTTTCTTTCGGTCTTTTCCTCTTTCCTCCTATCTGATTACTTCCTTACTTGCATATTTCTGATTTTTTTATTTACTCGTTTATCAATCAGTCGTTGATTAATGATGTATCTATTTTGTTCTTGTGCGTCCGTCTGATAATTTCATTGGTCGTTATCCGTTTCCACCGTCTCCTTCTTCCTTCCGACTTCCTTATTGCTTCCTCTTCCTCCTCACTTCTTCCTTCCGCTGCCACTTCTCCCTCACGCCGCACAACACACCTGTTCAGTATTTCTGGTTTTTCTATCAACTGTAAGATCATTAATTTTGATATCATTCCTGTTTATCAAAGTTTGTGTGATAACATTTTCTTATTTTTTCTTCATTCGCCATAAGAGTAGCGGCTGTCCTCCGTGTCGTGGGGTGACGTGTGATGTTGTGGGGCCTTGAAGATGTCTGAGAATTGTTCCGGTAGTTACTGTCGCCGGCCGGGCAGGTGAATCTGAGAACCAGCAGCTTTACGTGCTACAGGAACTTTAAGTGCTACTTTTTTCTTTTTCTTTTTTTCACATTTGTGCCTATAGCGCCTGTAGGCAGTGGCCTCCAGGGATCGGATGGTATTGGTAGGCCCTGGAGGTTCGTTCGAGGACTGATGGTTGGCCCTCGCCCATGGTGGCGCAGGCAGGATTTTTATAGTGGCGTCTGTGATTAGAGGCTCATGCCGCCTCCCTGTGTCCTCTGATGCACACGCAATCGAAGGTAGAATTAATGGACAGCATGTGGGTGTTCTTAGGCCACTCGACGGTGCAGAAAGATCTTAAGTGGATATTCGCCCTCATCGGGAATTGAACTCTGTCACCGAGCACGCCACTCGGAGACGCTAACCACTCTGATACCTCCTCCCCATAGAGATAAAACTTAGAATGAGAGAGAGAGAGAGAGAGAGAGAGAGAGAGAGAGAGAGAGAGAGAGAGAGAGAGAGAGAGAGAGAGAGAGAGAGAGAGAGAGAGAGAGAGAGAGAGAGAGAGAGAGAAGAAAAAAAACCCAACTTAAAGGGCATGCGTAATTAGAAGATTAGCCTACTTATGCATGGTCAAAAATCGAGGTAGTAGTCGTCGCTTCACCAGAAAGATATGTAGAAAAATGTATAATACGAGAATGTGTAGCAGCCTTAGATAGCGGAGAGCTCAGAGACACGTGTGCATGCGATTCACAGTTTAGAGAGAGAAGCATCCTTAACAGTATTGATGGTGATCTCACTGATGCAGCACTGTGTGAAGATAGCGGATAGAGTGATTCGGGGAGGAAGACCTTTAGCCCCTCCCTCCATAAGTAGCAGTGTTGCGTGTACAGTATCAACTCACAGGGAAAACCTTCATTATGCCTCGCTCTCTGATAAAGGCGAAGAAAAGATTGTTAAATGGCATCAGAACATTGACGTTGTGTTGCCGTTCGAGGGAAAGCAACATAGTGACTCAGGTGAGATTGAGAATATTAGTGAAATTATCATAAGCAAATGCACAGATTGAATGGGGGAGGGAGAGATAACATCGAGGATTAGAGGAGGTAACAAATTCAATGTATTTAGTTGAGTAGGCAGGTCAGTAGGTCAGATGTACTACGCATTTATAAATGATGGAAGTTGCGACATATACGTAGGATAGTATCGGCAAAATGAACGAGTCTGTGATTAAGGTTATCTATAAATAAATGATATCCTAAACATATTTCAGTATCGTTGAAGTTCAGTATTGTCGAAGAATCTTGGGAAAAACAAACTCGTTGCAATATATTCCTAACACGGTTGGATATAGTAATGTTGTTATTTCAAAGTACATGATTTTGTTCAGGGAGAATGCAATTAGATTTTACTCTACCGCGCGATTATCTTTCTGATACGGCACGGGTGCAAGAAGCGGGTCACAGCCACACGCCCGACCTATCCCAACACTGGCGCCGCGTTACTCTGTCATCACCAATAACAACAACAATAACAACTTCAACGATACTGAAATATGTTTAGGATATCATTTATTTATAGATAACCTTAATCACAGACTCGTTAATTTTGCCGATACTATCCTCTATGTCGCAACTTCCATCATTTATAAATGCGTAATACATCTGACCTACTGACCTGCCTAAATACATTGAATTTGTTACCTCCTCTAATCCTCGATGTTATCTCTCCCTCCCCCATTCAATCTGTGCATTTGCTTATGATAATTTCACTAATATTCTCAATCTCACCTGAGTCACTATGTTGCTTTAACAAACGTGCAAACGGCGTCGAAAAGCTTCAAATGCTCACCTTTCTACGTGTGGCAAATGAGGAGCGTAGAATTGCAGGTGAGTTGTGCTGCATTAAAGTCAGTCTTCCCAGCACACTCTCCTATACACACATCCTCCCTAGAAAAATAAACGTGTCGAAATATATGGTGGTTGTACTGTCTCGGTAAGATTTTGTTTTTTTAGAGATTTCAACAGGACAGTAAACAGTAATCTTTTCCCCCCAATAAGATTCCTTGATTACTTATGGACGTGGCTGATAGATTATGGCGCATCTGAGAGAGAGAGAGGAGAGAGAGAGACGATGAGAGAGAGAGAGAGAGAAGAGAGAGAGAGAGAGAGAGAGGAGAGAGAGGAGAGAGAGAGAGAGAGAAAGAGAGAGAGATCACTTGACACCAGCTTTTTAAATGCAAATATGTAGGTATATGCACACACACACACACACACACACACACACACACACACACACACACACACACACACACACACACACACACACACACACACACACACACTTGTTCACCATGACCCAGCATGGCCTGAGGTCAATCAGCAGTAGAGCTCAATGAGGCAAGGAGTAACCTTTATGTGTTAATGTTGTCTCTCTCACTTTTTTTTTTTCTCTCCTCTCTCTCTCTCTCTCTCTCTCTCTCTCTCTCTCCTCTCTCTCTCTCTCTCTCTCTCTCTCTCTCTCTCTCTCTCTCTCTCTCTCTCTCTCTCTCTCTCTCTTCTCTCTCTCTCTCTCTCTCTCCTCTCTCTCTCTCTCCTCTCTCTCTCTCTCTCTCTCTCTCTCTCATATCTGATAAAGCACACCTTAGAACAAATAGTCAATGTCAATGTTGCCTCTCTTATATTTTATCTTGCTCTCTCTCCTGTGCGCGGACAAGACAAGGCGTGGGCGTGTTGTAATCCTTCGGGCCCCGCTGTGCACCCCCACCACCCACCTGACGTGCCCTGTGAGCCTCTTTGCCGCCCCCCCCCCCCCCACACACACACATCCCCGAACCCTGCGCCAAATGTCACAGGGAAGCTGTTGTAGACTAGCTGTCAACTGACCTTGACTGGTCCTGCCTGGGGATGGGTGAGGGGGGAACAAGCCTCAGGAAGTTGACTGCATCGAAGAGAAGGTGCACCAGCCCACATTGGTGCCCTTGCGGATCAAGTGGCGGTGAAGGCAGAGAAGTCGACGAGAGAGGAAGAGTCAGAGAAGGCGAAGAAATGTTGTCCATTTTCCTATATCAATGTATGCTAATTTCACCTGTACCAGTTTTAATGAACCAATACTCAATGTTCGTTGGAAGGAGGGAGGGAGGAGGGCAGGCGCAGGGTCAGATAGTATCTGCTATAGATACAGATCTGCTACAGATAGTATAACTATCTAACCGTGGGCAGGCGAGGCCACGCCTGAACTCTGAAGGTCGACGGGAAAGGGTGAGTGTTGGGGAGGGCTGCCAGGGACACGTGCGGGGCGGACGGGAGGGAAGGAAGGCGTGATGGGGAGCCACTGGCCTCCAAAGGTCGGGGAGAAGCCGGCGGCGGAGGGGTAAGAGTTCGCCTAACCAATAGGTTGTACTGCTACCTATTCATAGGGATTGAGCGATGGAGGGTCGGTAGGAGGGTTGGCGAAGTCCCCGCGAGTCGGGTGTCCTTGGCGGGTCGGCGTCCTCGAAGGGATGGCAGTAGCGGGTGCAGGGCCGAGGGCTGGCACCGGGCTCATCATAAGTGTGCAGGGACCAGCCAGGCACACTTCTCCCGCGCCACCAGTGCCACGCGCATCGCCGCTCCCTTCACTACTCACCGCCGCTCTGTAGAGGTACGCGGAGACCTGCAGCGTGGCCCGGACTTATGTGTTGAACCGTTGTGTGTGTGTGTGTGTGTGTGTCTAGGTATGTGTTTAGCGACGGACCACGGCAACGTCTGCCCACCGCACTAAGTGTTGAGTGTAGGAAACTACGAGTACGAGGCTTGTGCTGAGTGGAGAAACTATAACTCCCCGCAGTCCCGATGGATATACTCCTGCATGCAGACTGTCGCACGAGAGGGAAAGTGTGTTTTGAGAGTCTCAGCCCATATGCTTGAGCTGCACGTCGCACTCCGTTAGGTGCAGCTGACAGCCTCGCCTCGCCCTCGTAATGCCTGCGTGTGATCATTCATTGCATAGTAAAACGTGCACATTGTATCAAGCAACCTGATTATGTTACGGCCAACGACTCTTTATTATGACCAAATACAGGGACGTGAAGTGTGTTGGCGAGTGGACGACTGGACGTGTGTGTGTGTGTGTGTGTGTTGTGTGTGAGAGAGAGAGAGAGAGAGAGAGAGAGAGAGAGAGAGAGAGAGAGAGAGAGAGAGAGAGAGAGAGAGAGGAGAGAGAGAGAGAGAGGAGAGAGAGAGAGAGAGAGATGAGAGAGAGAGAGAGAGAGAGAGAGAGAAGAGAGAGAGAGAGAGAGAGAGAGAGAGAAAGAGAAAAAAAGAGAGTGAAAGAGAGAATGAGAGAGAAAGAAAGTGAGAGAGAAAGAGAATGAGAGAGAGAGTGAGTGAGAGAGAAAAAAATAAGAGTGAATGAGTGAGTGAGAGAAAAAGAGAGAGTGAAAGAGAGACCTTAGTTTTGAACAACAACGATAAATAAAGGGACGACAAAGTGGCCAAATTTACATTGCATACCTTCAAACACACACACACACACACACACACACACACACACACACACACACACACACACACACACACACACACACACACACACACACACACACACACACACACAACAATTAATAGGAGATTAGTGTGATGCAAAGAAGTACTACGCGTAATGAAAGGAGACACCTCGCTAGCAAAAGGGAAAGTTAGACCGACAGCGAAAGTCTCATCGAGGGTGGAGTGTGAGGCGGTAGAGAGGGAGCGAGGGGCTGAAATTGGAGGGAGTGAGGGGAGGAATGGGGATGGGGTGCTGGTGTAGGGGAATATGCAGATCCATAACAAGGAAAAGGTTGAAAGGTTGAGAGAGAGAGAGAGAGAGAGAGAGAGAGAGAGAGAGAGAGAGAGAGAGAGAGAGAGAGAGAGAGAGAGAGAGAGAGAGAGAGAGAGAGAGAGAGAGAGAGAGAGAGAGAAGAAGAGAGAGAGAGAGGTGCTGACCTTGATGTAAACAAGTGGAATGTTCCTGGCTTGTGAGTTAAGAGGCAGAGAAAAACAACAGAAAAAATAGAGAGAAAGAGAAAACATGAGGCAGGAGGAAAGGCTGCCGTAGCGCTAGAGTGGCGGGTAACAGGCAGGAAATGTGTGTGACAGGAAGGCGTCGTGACAGATAGAAGGGGAAAGTGCGGGAAAGAGGACCTAATGGTAATTACTGAGATTTACTAAGAGAGAGAGAGAGAGAGAGAGAGAGAGAGAGAGAGAGAGAGAGAGAGAGAGAGAGAGAGAGAGAGAGAGAGAGAGAGAGAGAGAGAGAGAGAGAGAGAGAGAGAGTACAACTAGGTCAAGAGAAGATAACAAAGAACGTGTGGAGTGCGGCAGGCAAGCAGGCAGGCAGGCAGGCAAGCAGGCAGGCAGGCAGGCAAGCAGGCAGGCAGGCAGGCAAGCAGGCAGGCAGGCAGGCAAGCAGGCAGGCAGGCAGGCAAGCAGGCAGGCAGGCAGGCAGGCAAGCAGGCAGGCAGGCAGGCAGGCAGTCAGGCAGGCAGGCAGGCAGGCGAGAGAGAAAAACATACATTTGCCCAGGGAAGGTAAAAGGAAGTAGACTTGACATGATGGACTTTGCCTCCCCTATACCCAAACCTAGCTACCCTGTCTACACATACATTCACACACACACACATGCACTCACCTATAAACACAGTAGCGAGTAAATAATTTCCTGTGCCCATAACATAGTACTGAGTCGAGGAGAGACGCAGAGGAGAAGCGAGCAGGTGTTGAGGGATCTATCGAGGTTTGCAAAAAAAAACGAAGAAAAACACCATGACACAAGAAAGTGAAACTAGCAACGGGACCAACGATAGTGGTCACCCCCTTTCCCTCCCTCCCCCTCCCTCTCCACGTCCACCCCCACATGGTATTCGCTTGCACGTAGACACACACACAAAAGAGAAAAAAAATGTTGGGTGGCACAATAGAAAATGCACTAATAACGTCAACATCCATAAACATATATTCATCCATATATTCACTCTCGTCTTCCCTTTCTTCCAGCCAGTGAAAAAAAGCGCGATTAATATTTATTTACTATTAATACCTAAAGTACGACTTCCAAAAGATAAAAGTGAAGGAACATCCCAGGTCAAGGAAGCACAAGTGTCCGTCAATAACTTACTCACAAGCCCCGCATCATCGTCCCCGCTTCTCATCGTGCGGCACAGGACTCCAACTCGTCATTAGGAGAGCACCACCTCGGCACATGAGCGGCTGTTGGCACCTCACGCAGCAGCAGGGCGGAGCAAGGTCATGACACACTGACTCTGCCCCAACGCCCTGGCCTATCCCCCGCATCGCAGGTACACATACCAGCGCCTCCCTCCCTCTTCCTCGATCACGTCGCCAACATGATGCGAAAGGAGTCAAGGTATGTAAAGCGCCTCTGAGATATAGTTTACCATATTTGTTATTGTGTTCTTTTTTGTCTCACAGTATTGTTTGTAGTAATAGTAGTAGTAGTAGTAGTAGTAGTAGTAGTAGTAGTAGTAGTAGTAGTAGTAGTAACAGTAGTAGTAGTAGTAGTAGTAGTAGTAGTAGTAGTAGTAGTACATAGTAGTAGTAGTAGTAGTAGTAACAGTAGTAGTAGTAGTAATAGTAGTAGTAGTATAGTAGTAGTAGTAGTAGTAGTAAGTCAGTAGTAGTAGTACAGTAGTAGTAGTATAGTAGTAACAGTAGTAGTAGTAGTATAGTAGTAGTAGTAGTAGTAGTAGTAGTAATAGTAAGTAGTAGCAGTAGTAGTAGTAGTACAGTAGTAAGTAGTAGTTAGTAGTAGTTAGTAGTATGTAGTAGTTAGTAAGTAGTAGTAGTAGTAGTAGTAGTAGTAGCAGTAGTAGTAGTAGTAGTAGTAGTAGTAGTAGTAGTAGTAGAGTAGTAGTAGTATAGTAGTAGTAATAGTAGTAGCAGTATAGAGTAGCAGTAGTAGTAGTAGTAGTAGTATAGTAAGTAGTAGTAGTAGTAGTAGTATAGTAGTGTAGTAGTAGTAGTAGTAGTAGTAGTAGTAGTAGTAGTATATAGTATAGTAGTAGCAGTAGTAGTGTAGTAGTAGTAGTAGTAGTAGTATATGTAGTAGTAGTAGTAGTAGTAGTAGATAGTAGTAGTAGTAGTAGTGTAGTAGCAGTAGTAGTAGTAGTAGTCGTAGTAGTAGTAGTAGTAGTAGTAGTAGTAGTAGCAGTAGTATAGTATAGTAGTATAAGTAGTAGTAGTAGCATATTAGTAGTAGTAATAGTAGTAGTAGAGTAAGTAGTAGTAGTAGTGTAGTATTAGTAGAGTAGTAAGTAGTAGTAGTAGTCAGTAGTAGTAGTAGTAGTAGTAGTAGTAGTGTAGTAGTAGTAGCAGTAGTATAGTAGTAGTAGTAGTAGTAGTAAGTAGTATAGAGTAGTAGTATAGTAGTAGCAGTGTATAGTAGTAGTAGTAGTAGTAGTAGTAGTAGTAGTAGTAGTAGTAGTAGTAGTAGTAGTAGTAGTAGCAGATGGGGGACGAGGAGTCTTTCCATGATCAGGAGAAGAATGGAGAAACAGAAGATATGGAGAAAGTAAATAGAAGGAAAACAATGCATTAGGATGGGATGGACGAAAAAAATATTAACCCTTATTTCAGGAGATATTTAATGCTTTTAAATGTTCATTGGAATGTAGAAATTACAGTGTGTGTGTGTGTGTGTGTGTGTGTGTGTGTGTGGTCGGTGTGTGTGTGTGTGTAATTCACCCATGGTCTTGTCCACGCGAGCTGGGCTCGCGATCGCCAGTTTCACCCTCCAGGAGCGAGCATGAAGCTCATTATGACCGATCTTAGGGCAATGCTGGAACTTCACACACCCCATGACATTGCTCAAGGAGGACAGTAACCGTCTGCATATGTCAGTGAAAAATCCCAGGGAGTGAGTGGGGATTCGAACCGAAGAACCACAGAATGAGACGCCAAGCTCTTACCGACTGGACCAGCGAGCGGTGTGTGTGTGTGTGTGTGTGTGGAGGCGGAGGAGCGATGCACGAGCTGACTGGTTGGTATAGGAAAGAGATGATAACAATGTGAAACTACGGTAATCGACGCGATGACGAATGGGGCAAGGTGAAGGGTGATGGCAGGGCGATGACAGGGGGCGGGATGATTGAAGGGCAAGGAGATGAGGCACGGTACGGGGCTAGAAGTAATGGATAGAAACGAAATATAAGTGTGTTGCGGGTGACAGAATGGGTGATAGGTGATGGAGTGTCTATACTCGCCGCACGTTAAGTTGGCGAAAATGGGACCCCTTCACTCCCCCCTTCCGAACGCACGGGATTGGCTGAGGTGTTGGGTGTTGGGTGAGAATGCCTTACTCCAAGTTCCGCCCTAAAGCCCCAACACCCAACACCTCAGCCAATCCCGTGCGTTCGGAAGGGGGTAGTGAGGGGGCCCCATTTTCGCCAACTTAATATGCGGTGTGTGTGAGGGTGGTAGTGGGTGGTGAAGGAGGTTGGGGGGGTAGAGGAGGGAGGGGAAGGAGATGACCTATATTGTTATGGGGGTGAAGTAACGTTAAGGTGTCGGTGGGAAGGTCATTGCCTCGGGACAGTGTTGCCTACATCCCCCCCCTTAGCATAGGGGGGTGGAGGTTAAGGGGGAAGGAAGGGGGTGATTGAGGTACCTGCATGTTACAGATTGGTGGATGTTTATGTGTTTTGAATGATATTTTAACGCATTTTCGTAAATGTATCTGAGCACACACATCACATATACACATTCACACACACATAAATACGCACACACAACACACACACAACACACACACACACACACACACACACACACACACACACACACACACACACACACACACATAAATACGCACACACATATACACATTCACACACACATAAACACGCACACACACACACACACACACACACACACACACACACACACACACACACACACACACACACACACACACACACACACACACACACACATGGCCCTGACATAAGTCCTTCATCATTTTGTTAAAGGTTGAACTTCATCACCTCCGTTTCGCTGAACTTGACTTTAAATTATTTGCAAGTATACACAATTATTTGGATATTAGAGAGTTCATTTATTCTTCTTTAGTTTTACTCGCATAGACCTGGCCTTCATTAAGATTGTTTATTTGTTTTGATTGCAAGCGAGGACGTTATCTACAAGGCTGTGCAATTCACCCACGGCCTGATCATGCATTATATACGCGATTTTTAGCCACCCTCTCGGAAAGATCGTAGAACTCATAGGACTAGTCTTTGGGTAAGGCTGGGATCTCACATACTACACACAACTATCACCTTGCTCAAGTGGGACAGTACCTTCTCGCTTTTACTAGTGAAAAACCCGAGCCTTGAGCAGGACTATTCTCTACGTGTCGAACACCACGCCAGGAGTGAACCAATGAACCACATAGCAGAGGGCATTTTAAACTACTTGCATTTTTTTTGTGTGTGCACCAACTTATATTCATCTCTATAATGGACACACACACACACACACACACACACACACACACACACACACACACACACACACACACACACACACACACACACACACACACACAATTGAAAGTCACCCTCCAGCATGTGTGTCGCTGTGGTTGTGGCCGAACACGCAACACCCACCTTGAAAGACAACAACGGCTGCCCTTCCCTTCCCTTCCCATTCCTCCCTTCCACCGAGCACCTCACCTCACCCTTGTCACCCTCGTCACCCTTCTGATCGGGGTCATCAATGTCAATAAAACAAAAATTACGAGTAGAAGGCCGCGTGAACACCGTTGATAAAAGAAAATAATTCATTTCATTCTTCTCCGGTATGTTTTGTTCATCATTCATCTCGGAGGTAATTTTGATATGCGTGGAGACTGGCGATGAAAGCGTTCTACTTATTTTTTTGTCAATATAGTCGTTTTTATTGAACTTTTATGAGAGAAACCTCGTGAAGACCGTCAGTGAACCGTTTTGAGGTGTTTTCCTGAGGCTGATTGACAAAAAAACCTTCGGGTATCTTTTTCTCCCTCTTTTTTCACGTCAGCTATGTAGTGACCTACTAGGAAGGCAATTGTACAAAATAAGCGTTTGTTGTGCCTTTCACTCCAGATATCTCTTGTCAGTGTCTACCTGTGTTTAATGTTCATGATTATATACAAATATAAAAAAAACGTCAGTGCACAGAACTCTTGTCATTATAAGAGGGACAATATCTCGACACTAAACCATAATTGTATCGGCATGATCATGTTGTGAGGGCCGAGCCTGGACACCCTCCCTCTGATCCTAACAGACTTACTACACCGACAGACGCGACACAATGAATATCACATCCGCATGATTTCTCACGGGCACCCACCAGAATTGTTACAGAAAAACAACCAACAAGTTTTGCAGCTGCATCCTCACGAGCGTCCACCGGTGTGAATTAATGCATTGTGCCCTTGGCTGCACCAGCGATAGCAACCCACCTGTGTGACCTGACGCGCCTTCCTACACCAGGAGTCTATGCGTCAGGGCACATAGGTGGGTTGCTATCGCTGGTGCAGCCAAGGGCACAATGCATTAATTCACACCGGTGGACGCTCGTGAGGATGCAGCTGCAAAACTTGTTGGTTGTTTTTCTGTAACAATTTTGAGGAAAATCCCGAACATGTGAAATGAATCAACAAAGTCAACAAAGATTAATGCACAAGAAGCTACAATAGAGATACAAAACACTTCTGAATGACGAAACACAAACAGGAGGCGTGGTGAGGCAGGACTGAAGTTGAACATTCCCCAAATCACGGTGATGGGGCACAAGTCCAAACTTTAGTGTAACGCGGTGAAGCATAGTTGTGTAAACGGTACGACAAATGACTCGTATAAACAGTAAACAACGTAATTTATAATATTTCCGTATTTCACACACCTTCATACCCTCTGAATAACCTCCTATGAACCGTTGAAAAAATAGAATCAGGTCGATCTTGTTATGTCTCCATTTACTTTTTATCTGCGGTTCGGTTCCCACGCCAACAAATTCTCGTGTTTCAATGGAAGGAATCGGTGGGTAACAATGACTTAAAATTTATTCATTAATTTCGTGAGACGGAAAGTACGTAGTCTCGCTAATGTCGTCCATCAAGCCTTTGTGATTCACTACACATAAGAAAAAAACAGACGGGAGACTGGGAGGTGCACTCTCAGAAATGGGGGGTATATTAAGGGTAGAATTGTTACATCGCACCATCACTACCCTTTTTATACCCTATGTCCAGGCTGGAGGGTAGATGCTGCCGATTATACCCTTCATCTACCTTTATCTACCTTTTTAGACGAGAGGTTGAGAAAGGGTACATTTGGGGTTTGAAAAGGGATATTTAGGTTGCAA
>JACEEZ010018929.1:320000-325000 GCA_016584305.1 Chionoecetes opilio | reverse complement strand
GTGAGAGTCTGCAGCTGTGATATCCCAGACAATCACAGTCACGTCTCGCGGGAAAAACTTTTATTTCGGCAGCTTAGAGAAGAAAAAAAGTTCTTTGATACTCGCATGGCAATGACGGAAAAACATTTTAGATGCTGATTTGTACTGTGCCATATGGGGCTTCGCATGTGCTTATGTGTCTTGTGTCTTTAATGGTTGGAGATTACAGCCAGTTATGTGCACGGTGCCGCAAGAAAGAGTGTTAGGAGTAGGGGGTTCGTGTAAAAAGAGTGAGGAGAGTGAGTGAGTGAGACAGGTGTGTGGGGAAAACAATGCAACAGGTCTTTCTCTCGCTGTGACCTGAGGAATGGCTGCATGGTCTATATCCACATCGACAATCTGATTTGAGGAAAACAATATTCGAGTTTTTTTATGCGCCTCCACAACTCAATAAGTAGCTACGCTTCCAAACAACTGAGACTTGCAGTGATATCTTTCATCGCCACTGTGTCAAGAGAAGGGCAAGGATAACAGAGCCTCTAAAAACTGTATATCACAAGAAGTGTGACAACAATTGTTACCGCAGCTACAAATAAACGTTAAATATAATGGCCAGATGCAGCAGGAAAAAAATAGGAAGGGAGGAGGACGGTAGAGCTGAGAAGAGGAAGCCGAGGAGCCTATCGGTCTATAATGACACTACAATCACTAGAAAGTTCGAGCTGTTTCCACCAGGAGACCAGAAAGTGCGGCGGGAGAGGGTGATGAGGCAACCACCAGGAGGTAGCGACCTAACTCTTCCACAATTACCTCACATTCCTGCGGTGGAGAGAGGCCAACACAATACAAACACAAGGCAGTGCAAGACAGTCAGGCGTCAGAAGCTCCCAACCACCAGACAAACGGAGAGGGAGAACATGGGAGGTGATTACGTCAATATATTTATCAATCACAAGCCTAATCTCGCGTCCATATACGGTGTGCCGAGCTAGACTTGTCGCTGCCTCTGCCACAGTCGCACCGTCACCACCTGTCGGTCATCCTCCCCTCCCCCTGCGAGGGGAGGGGAGGATGATTCTCACGCAAGCACAAAGCAGAACGATACTCAATGAACGATCTGCTTTGTGTTGAAAGTGACGCGCGACGTGTTGGGGGAAAGGCCTTTTGCATGAAAAAGAAAATATCAATAATGATAACAACAGTAATTGAAATATTGATGATAATGATAATAGAAATAGTGATAATACTATAATAATAATAATAATAAATAATAATAGCAATAATGATGATAATAATAATGGTTATAATAAAATAATAAAAAATAGTAATAATAATAATAGAAATAATACTAATGGCATTAGTATAACAATGATAACTAGAATAATAAGAATAGCAGCAACAATAATAATGATTAACACCTTTATCGAACACCACACAAACTGCCAATCATTAATCAGGCCGGGAATCAGTGGTAAGATTATTAGTATAGTGTTCTCGGACAACATTGTGTAACTCTGTTGTTTGACTGGCTAACACACGCAAGCCAACACCCGCTCGGCAACACCAGAATGGAAGAAGTGTAAGGACATGTATGGCCGTCAGAGCAGATCGTGCGAGTGCCCAGCGAGACTCACACGTCAACAATCATCACTGCAGATCAAGAGAGTGTTTGTTGTGGCCCCAAGGTAACTCGGTGTGATCTGACCTACTGACGCAGACCAACGACTAGACCTGTTTATGAGATCCCCAAAGCCTTTAGAATTAGGTCCTAATGCTAAAGGCTTTGTTAGATCCCCTTCCTCAAACACCTTCTCGCATTGTTATCTCTTCCCTTTTTACGTTCCTCATCCCATAGTTCTGTTTCTCTCATCCTTTCTCCTTTTCTCCCTCCCTGCCTCCCTGCCTCCCTCTCACACAGGAAGATCAACTAGGAACTGAGCACCCTGCCTTGAGCCACCCGCTGACCCGTAGGTGGCGGAAGTGATCGGCAGGGAGGAGAGAGTGGGAGTGAAGGGGGAGCATGACCTCTGAGATAGAGCGGTAGGGGGGTAGGGGAAGGGTACAGGGGGGATACTATAGGGGTAAGGGAGGAGACATGACCTCTGCCTCTATGGACCAAAGGGGTAGTAAGGGAGGTAAGACTTAGGGGGGTCCAGGATTATTATCATTATTGTTATTATTATTATCATAGTTACTATTTTAGTTGTTATTTATATTATAATAATAATAATTATTATTATTACCATTACTAATATTGTTATTATCATTATCACCATTGCAATTATATTTTTATTGTCATACATAATTATTGTAAACATCACTTCATCGTCCCCATCACTATCTTGCTATCATTATTACCTCCGCCAAGGAGAGTATATTGTACTCTCGGTCTGTATATATATATATATATATATATATATATATATATGTGTGTGTGTGTGTGTGTGTGTGTGTGTGTGTGTGTGTGTGTGTGTGTGTGTGTGTGTGTGTGTGTGTGTGTGTGTGTGTGTGTCAGCGCGCGTTAACAAGATTACGCAATATCTAATGGACTGATTTGCATGAAAATTTCACCAGAGGTGGATCTTGACCCAACTTATTTATAGTGATCAGCAAGTTTAGAAGGTGTCAGGGTGTCAATAATGCAAGTAGTATTGTGTTCATTTAGCCTTGGCAGGTGTATGCGATCCTGGAGTGCTCTTGTCTTGGTTTGTTATTGTCCCTATTGCTGCTATTATCATGATCATCAACATTTTCATTATCATTACTAGTATTATCACTATTATCATTAGGATTTTTTCATCATTACCATTACTAGTATCATCATCATTATCATCATTATCATTATTATCATACCTAATGGAGGTAAGCAGTGCTGTGTCATTGTTTTGGAAGCTTGAAAATAATGACAACATTTTTTGTTGTTGACATGATGGGTCCAATGGTGGTACTTGGCGGGGCGACACTGCAGGGGGCAGGGCGAGGGGAGGGGAGGGGGTGATGTGAAAGGTGAGATGCCCTTGTACTATACGACACATGACGGGGTGATCACTCAGGGTAAGCGAAGGAGCAGTGTTGCGTGTTGAGGCAGGGAGGGGGAGGAGGAGGAGGTGTGGTGTAGTACAGAGGACTTGCAGTAGAAATTTGTTCTTGAGGGGGTGGGAACGGAAGGGAGGGGGGGGTGGGGAGGGGTGGAATAGGTTGTGGGTGGAGGGGGGGAGGCTCACCAGGTCACCAGGTCGGCAAGTTTTTACTAAGTGTTGCGGTAGTGTGTGTGTGTGTGTGTGTGTGTGTGTGTGTGTGTGTGTGTGCGGGTGTGTGTGTGTGTGTGTGTGTGTTTTCTCTTGTTGATGGTAAAAACGAGTAACTCACCCGACACTTGCCGTAGTAGAAGTTTGTCTGTTTACACTTTCACCAGTCGCTCAAGTGTTCCATGCATATGCGATGATTCCAGAAAGCGACCATAAAATCTGACGCAAATTGTACTACTCTGTTTTGAAACACACACACACACACACACACACACATACACACACACACACACACACACACACACACACACACACACACACACCGAGGCAGTGTTTTAGTTTTCCCCTTAAAAATAAAAAAATACAACAATACCTTAAAAAAAAAAACATTCCTCGTAAAAATGATCTGTGTTTTGACTTGCTTAATACGCACATTTTGCAATGACTTTCACTTTAAACAATGCAAGTCTTTCTGTGATTAGTCAGTATACCGCTGCAACAACCATGGGGGCGAAAAGAGTCAGTTTATCTTTACTTCTGACTACCAAGCTATGGGTAGCATTTCAACCTTGCACTGATATCCTAGCTGCTTCTTCCCCCATACGGCTTGTCTCCTAAGGGTTGGGCAGCGGCTATCGGGTGCTGCGAGGTACGAGTAGCGGGCGTCAGGAACTGCGTCAGGGGCAACGAGGGAGGGGGTTGGTGGTGCATGGAGCCGTCCGTGCCCATGGAGTCTGCTGTAGGACGCTCCCGCGGCGCTAACGGGCCAGGCTAGTAACTGGATCAGCCTCACCCCGAGGAAGGCCGCGACAGCCGTGTATATAGCAAGGCGGGCGTCGCGGATACAGTTGCTCTGTGTCTTGTTCTCCGTGTCTCTCTGCATTACTCTTCATGTTCCTTCCGTGTCTCTTTCCTGCATGCATTGCTTACACACACACACACACACACACACACACACACACACACACACACACACACACACACACACACACACACAACATACACACACCACCACACACACACACACACACACACACACACACACACACACACCACACACACACACACACACACACACACACACACACACACACACACACACACACACACACACACATACCACGCTGTTCGCTGTATCAGTGAATAACAACGCTGCGCGCCACTCAGTGGAGCCCGATACCAGCTCCGCTCAAGGCCTGACATTTTTTGCTAAGAAATGTGGGGCGTTACTGTGCCCCTTGAGCAAGGGTATGGGGTGTGTGTGGTGTGTGAGGTCCCAGCCTTACTTCAAAATCGGTCCTATGACCTCTTAAGCTCCCTTCCGTGATGGTGATAGGTGGTGATCACGAGTCCAGCGCGTGTTCAAGACCATGAATGACACACACACACGTGCACATAAAATATTAACATGACGATCACATAATGAAAGTGTTATGTAGCAATACTATATTTTGTTGAAAATTGTTCTTCAACATAAAATACGTAAAATAGTGAAGTAACGCACACTTTTACACGGCTCCCCCCCTCTCTTCCCCCGCACGCCCACCAGCTGGACACAGGAAGCAACAGACTGTGTGTACGGCACGCAGACTTATTATGTTTATCTTTTATTCGTGTGATTTCTTGCTCCTAAATATGATGGAAAGCTACTTCAATATATTAGAACGGTTGATTACAGGCGTAGTTACAGTAGTGGTAATAGTAGCAGTAGAAGTAGTAGTAGTAGTAGTAGTAGTAGTAGTAGTAGTAGTAGGTAGTAGTAGTAGTAGTAGT
>JACEEZ010018929.1:262500-315000 GCA_016584305.1 Chionoecetes opilio | reverse complement strand
CACCTCGCTTCCCCACCAGCGCGTCCATCGGGTGAATGTACAGTAGTAGGTGAGAGGAACCGCCTACCCATCACTCACTCTTTAACACTCCCACACTCACTCCTGCTGCCCGGTCGAGGACACTCACGCTCTGGTTTACATGTAGTACTAGGCTTCCTCTTCCTACCCTTACAAGAACGTTCTCCTTTGAGTGTGTAGAGGGTCAGACACGTGTCGTTGGCTCCGTGCCCTCAAGCATCGACATGCGAGGCGGCCTTCACGGTTACCACGAGATGACAATAAAAAGGTCAGCACGGTAATGAGTTTTGTCACTGTGACTGAGAAGTTGGCGAGCCGAGGGAACAAGGTTACCACTGATGAAAGTACGACCAGCGGGGGATGGCGGGGATGTGATAGAGAGGGTGGGGGAGGGGGTTATGGTGGCAGGAACGATGGGGGTGTGAAGGGGTGGGATGGAGGAGGGGGAGGTGATGGGGAGGGATCAGCTGCTTGTCTCTCCATGCCGACACCATCACTACCACCACCTCTTGCTTTCAGTGATTTGTTTATTCTTTTTCTTCTCTTTTTCTTCCTCCTTTCCTCTCCTCTACTGTCTTCTTTTCTCATCTCCTTTCCTTCTCCTACCTCATCTTATTTTCTCCTCCTCCTCCTCCTGATATGCGGGTAAATTCATTTAACTTCATGGAATTGGACGTCCCTGCCGTGCAGAGTCTCATGTCACCCTTGCACAAGGCGTAAGCCTGGTAAGTCCCCAGGCCAGGGTCACGGGGAAGCCCCTGGGCAGCAGCAGTGGTGGGTTGCTACAGACCGATCAGCCTCACATCCGTAGTCTGTAAATCAATGGAAACTATAATACGAGACAAGGTGGTAAATTTCTTAGAAAAAAATAATCTGATCAAAAACTCCCAGCACGGCTTTCGAAATAAACGGTCTTGCCAAACAAATTTGCTAGATTTTTCCAGTGACATATACAGCATGTATACGACGAGACGAAAGCAGTAAATGTTATTTATCTTGACTTTCAGAAAGCGTTTGACAAAGTCCCCCATAAGAGTTCACATAAGAAATTAAAGTTGCACGGCATAACTGGAAATATTTTCAAGTAGACTTGATCCGGATAAGCGGCACGTTCTTGGCGAGGCTCGTGTGGCGTCCCCTTACTATTACGCCGCACAGAACGGACACCAAAGCAGCAACCTTACTAGCTTATGTGCTGGTAATCCACGTTCATCTCAAAAGGGCGTCCCTATCATCTTTCTTGCCTTGACTCTGAGGGGAGGTCCCTAGGCACTCCTCTAGAACCCACAACTACGAAATGGGAACACGAGCCAATCTTCAGAAACACGTGTCATCGCCGCGCGAAAAACATGCTCGAAATTTCATGGCGACATATAATTCAATTGTTCTTCTTGCATGTTTTTCATGGAAACGAATTAGATGAGCATGACCTCGGCCGAGGTTTTCTCCGTTAAATAAAGGTTGATGCAACGACAAAATTATAAGGAATTATCATCAATTCATAATTTTCGTGCGCTTGAAAGCATAAATCACATAGAATTAAACTTTAAGAGGATAAAAAAAGTTTGTGTCTTCCTCCCTCCATTCCCCTCCTCTCTTTTGCCGCATCCTTAATATCCAGCAGCCCTCTAAGAGGAGGCAAAGGTGGTGGAGTAATGGCCTAGCGTTCTCTTCCTGGCTCTGAGGCAGGCAGGCCAAAGGTGCCACGCCCCACCCCCCTCCCTTCACTTGGCGCCGCACATTCCTTCCATCTCATCTCTGGGCTTGTCACACCGCGCACGGACCCGCTTTGCCCCTGAGGGAGGTCAGGCGGTCAGGCGAGGGTAACATACGTCACCTGACCTGTGCAAATAATCGCCTCCCGGGCAGACATTGGTGAGAATATTTTTCGAGGTGTTGCCTTGAGCAGGGTCCCTTCTAGAGACCTTCAGGATCCCTCTCTTGAAGCGACCTTGGCGTTGAGGACGGCGGAAGGCAGGCACGGGTGCTCACATCAGAACCACGGGTGCTCACATCAGAACCACGGGTGCTCACATCAGAACCACGGGTGCTCACATCAGAACCACGGGTGCTCACATCAGAACCACGGGTGCTCACATCAGAACCACGGGTGCTCACATCAGAAAAACTGAGTGAATGATAATCGACTGTTATTTTTTTCTTTACTGTGACTTCGATCCTGTAGCGCCTTCATCCAATACCTGCTCCTAATTACAAGGCCTATACCTGAGGATGCCCGAGTCGTGAACCTATAATATTATACAGTAAGCAGTTTTTAGAAAACGCATGACCATCACGTAACGTAGGAAGTACGCCATTCACTCAGTCATTCACTACTCACCTTGCGAGTCATGTTTTTAATCTTATGGCCACAACGACAATTGGTTACATTTAGTGTTGCCTCACATGGGGCATGTGTTGCCCCCTGCCATGGCCCAACCCAGCGCCCTCGGCGGCCACCACACAGTGGCGGGCACAGTGCCAGAGGCAAGAGACCGCAAAGAAAAATATGACTCATAACACTTGCCAATAATATATTTGAAGTGTTTTATTATTAATATCTAAAAATGCCTCGTGAAACGTAGATGTCCTTAACCCACATCAGCTTATATTTTTCTTAGGCCTCTCCGGAGGCATCCAGGATATGTGTCAATTATGGCCTACCCGGCTGAGGAAGCAAGCGCAGGCTTGGGGGCATCAGGAGGGCCTTGCAGGTGTATTACAAAGGTGCCCTAAGGAAGGAGCAGTGGCGTTGTCAGGACTGAATGACATTCCTTAGGGTGCGTACCACATGGGTCGCCGGGGCTCAGCAAGGAAGCGCTGCTATATCTGCCGCGCCACCACCGCCAAGGTGAACCACCGCGACGCCTGGCACAACCGCCGCCCGGGCTTCCTTGGCACACACCCGTCAGGGTGGCTCGGTTGGTAGAGCTGTGGGCTCGCGTGCAGCGTCCCTGCATTCGGTCAGCGGTTCGAGCCCACCAGGTTCGTTCTGGCGTGGTGGCGCTTTGTATAGTCAATAACCTTGTCGTTGGTACTTGCAAAGTGTCTAGATAGGATCAAAGTAGGTTATCTTATATCCTTGGCACACAGGGGTGGGTCGCACAGTGCTGATGTGGAGGAGGATCAGTGATGGTTGTAGCTTTCCTGAATTATTTACTAATATTAACATTCGTATTTTTTCATGCGGACTCAAAATATTGTCCTTGATAAATGAGATGTTCCATGGGTTGTATGGAAGGAGGAGCGACTAGTCCGCGGACTTGTACCATGTTACGCCAGGCAATTCAATGTCACTCCCAACTAAAGCACATTACCTGGAGCAAGCAAAGGCTTTGTTGATGCCAGGATGCAACAGCTTAGAGGTGAGGTGTTGTGGGGTCAGGCGTCGCCTTGGTCATGTGCAGGAGGGTGCGGAGAGTCAGGTCAAACGGGCATGTGTTGAAAACTTTCTCCTCGACCATCCTCGTGCAGAGATGCCAAGCTTCTCTTGTCGATGCAGTGTAGCGAGGTGTCTCCATCTTCTCCCTGGATGGAAGTGATGGGAAGGTAAACTACAGGCAAATAAAATCAATGTGTTAACCATGATATAGTAGCAAAGTGTCTTAGAAACGGTCTGGGTAGTTAAGGTGGGTGGTGTTCCAAATATTTTTTGATGGCATCGCTTTAAGATGCAAGTTATTTCATACATTACGTTGTCAATTTGACTGGTATATATATATATATATATATATATATATATTTTTTTTTTGTGTGTGTGTGTGTGTGACGTGTGTGTGTGTGTGACGTGTGTGTGTGTGTGTGTGTGTGTGTGAGAGAGAGAGAGAGAGAGAGAGAGAGAGAGAGAGAGAGAGAGAGAGAGAGAGAGAGAGAGAGAGAGAGAGAGAGAGTGTAATGGATCAGTTGCCTTCTTGCATCCCTCTAGCATATCACTCTTTTACCTTTCAGAATACGTTTCCTAGATGTGGTATTGGACGAGGAACGATCGGAGCGGGAGACGGTACCCACACAAACCAGCCTGCGCCGTCACCTGCTGTGGGCCCGGAACAACGCCTCCGCCCTTGTATTCACCGCCCTTTTCGTCGGAGTGAACGCCGCTGTCTTCCTAACGCGGGCCTACCAGTACCGCCACACTAACATCCTTGAAATGGGTGCTCGAGCTTGTGGTGAGTCTAATTTGTTCCTCTTCTACCCGCTCTTATGGGTTTCCTGTTGTACGAAGGTTGTTAGATAGTTCCGTTGTTGTTTTTTATATCAAGTGGGTTGACAAATAGTGCTTAGCTTCGTCATTTACTGCTGCTGTTACTATTTTGTTTCCATAATCCACCCAACGTTCGGCTCTAGGGGACGCGACCTACCTATAGCATTGAGCAAGGCAAGTCCAGCTGCGACGACCCTGCAGGCTCAGTTGACTGTCGTCTAGTCACGCTCTTGCGTCACCAGCCCGTCACTCGCTTAGTAACGCTGCGCTTACCCAATAGTCCAGCATTACATTCGGCATCAGTGGCGATACTGTGCCTCGTGTATAAGCGTCAAAAGTTACACATGCGGCACAATGCGAATCGTGAGTGAGAGTTTTCTGAGCCACGTCCATCTTGTCTTCCTCCGCCTCTCCACCGTCGGTTGATCACCCATTGGGAAAATATGATACGTACATTATCATACATGGTTAATTTCCCACTAAAGATATTGATGACAAATTAGTATTTAACATTTGTTCAATTTTTTGTGGTGGATGCATATTAATTAAATATATTACAATTTTAGAAGGAATACATTTTAGGCGATGCATATTTCGCAAAATGTACCGCTAGGGACCAGTGAGCTGAATGTAGGATTGCATACGCTCTGTTGTTCATTAATCCCCGGGAACAGTGACTCAGAAAAAGGTTTCCACTGCAATAGACGTTCAGTTACATGCATACACAGTACAAGAAGGTGAAGCTTCAATATAGCAATCATTTTGTATCTGCTTGCTTAAATGATTTTACTCAAATATCACATTGCTAAAGCTATGATGGATGAAGTGAGTCTGGCCGTCGAAGGTAAGATTTTGCACGATGGTGTCCACGGAAATCAGACAAGTTAGAATTAATCCTTTGCATACCTTTTGGCTATAAGACGAATGTATATATTTCTTAATATATTTTTCCTTTTTTTCCGTTGAAATTGCATGAGCTGATTCTTGTTTATCTATTCCAGGTCAGTGTCTCAACCTAGACTGCGCCTTGTTGCTGCTGCTGATCCTTCGCAGGACAGTGACGCGCCTGCGCAGCTCCTCCCTGGGCCAGCTGCTGCCCTGCGATCACCACGTACACTTCCACAAGATGGCCGGGTGGACCGTCTTCCTCCTTTCTATCCTTCACACATTATTCCACATCGCTAACTTTGGTAAATAGTTATCCTGTTTCACAGTAATGACCCGCCCTGGCCGAGGCCGTGGCGCCCGGTCTTGACTGCAGCTGTGGCAGCTGGACGTTGGCCCGCGTGGCCCTCACACAGACGGACACAGGACGCCCTGCACATGATCAGTGACTGGTGCATGATCTCACTGACCAATCAGATTGTTAACCCAAGATCTAACAAAGGGTGACACTAATACATACTAACCTATTCACAGTTGATTATGTACATCAACAAGATCTTTAAACTAAGTGGTGCCGTATTCTTCAACGCCAAACTAACACTATCTAGGTCTCAGTGTCCTGCGAGGGCTGCCGTGTGCCTACCCGGCTGTGTGGCTGCGGGGCTGCCGTGTGCGGGGCTGTGTGGCTGCGGGCTGTGTGGCTGCGGGGCTGCCGTGTGCGGGGCTGTGTGGCTGCGGGGCTGTGTGGCTGCGGGGCTGCCGTGTGCGGGGCTGTGTGGCTGCGGGGCTGCCGTGTGCGGGGCTGTGTGGCTGCGGGGCTGCCGTGTGCGGGGCTGTGTGGCTGCGGGGCTGCCGTGTGCGGGGCTGTGTGGCTGCGGGGCTGTGTGGCTGCGGGGCTGCCAAGCCTGCAAGTCACATTCGTCACTCTCATGTTTAGAATCCTCTTTGCCTTACTGCTAGAATTCAAAAGTACCAATTATTCTACTCATTTGTTTGTACAATTAAGAATGATGGATATATTTGGGCCTCCATCGCTAACATAATAAGAAAAAAACGAATGAAAATTATCTAGAAGCTCCAGCGAGTATATAGAAATCCATTGGAGAGTTGAGGGAAGGTCCAGTAGGTGATAATTTTGTATTAGATGTCGGTGTAGGTGAGGTGTGTAGTGTGAGTTGAGCGCAGTCGACTGTGTCCCTGCAGTCGTGCGTGACCGCGGCTCAGCTTGTTTGGCTGCACTGTGTCGCCACCATTGCCCACCGTGACTTATAGCCAGCGCCATGATCTGGAGCTTGTTAAAGTTGTATGGTTGATGACCAGTAATTTGCTGTCATCTAGAAAATAAAATTTATTGTTCAGCAAAACTGGCATGTCATCACTGGAGGGAAGGTGAACATATATATCATCGTCAACATGCCATGGTGATAGGTCATATTCAAGTGTGTGTGTGTGTGTGTGTGACTATTATAATGAGTCGTGTCCGCCAAGTCACCCATGCACCTATATGAGAGCGGGAGCCCTTGAGACGTGCCTGTCTGAGTATCATGTGATCATTCTAACCAGAGGCAATTAAGCAGAGACTACAACAGAATAAGATAAAAGGTGTTCACACAAGAAACACTCATGCGTAAATCTATGCATGTTTACCTTCCTTCAGCTACTCACAGAATGTAATAATACTAATATTTTTTTCCCCATATGCACTTCAGATTCATCTTTCATGCCTTTGTTGACTAATACATTAACCTTTTTTTTATTTACAATTTTTTCGCATTAACATTTCACTACATTTTGAATTCACGTTGTCTCAGCCCAAAGACTCACTGGAAGGCTGGACGCTTGTATGTTTCACCCTAAGGTAAGTAGGTCAAGAGCCTTGTCCGTAACCACTCACCTTCCTGCCCTCACTGGACCGATCATTGGAAAGATTAATGGTACGCGTCTTTGTCTTGTATTCTGTGACCCTAGCAAGCCTGGAAGTGACGGTATAAAAAAAAAATTCTTTTCCTTTTTTGCATGGTTTCATTTCTGCTTGGCTTTAAATTTCCTTCTCAGGACTGTAACTTTACAGAGACAATGATACAGTGTCAGACATTTCACGGATGATTAGTGTTACACAGACTGTCTTCCCCACTTATCTCTCCCTTTTATCTTTCCCACTGCACGACGCACATGACAGACTCGCTGATAACGCGTACTTATATTTCTTGCTTTATTGATAGATATCAGTTTATTTTTTCACTATTGCCTCTTAAGGCCTGTGACACATCAAAGCTATTTTTTTCATACATATCATGTTTCGCAAATGTAATGTAATTATGTACTGAAATTAAACATTGCCTTATGGATTTTCACTGGCTGATATTGCTATGCTATCAATTTAGTTTTTTAATTAATCAGAATATCATCATTCGTAGATTATATCAAGCTGTTCAAATAATAGATCAAACATCTGTATTTAGTTATCTGTATTTAGATAAATACAGATAAGGTAGATGTAAAGTGAAGACATTTGCAAACTGACTATAGTAACGCACATGAAGTATAAATGCAAATATAAGTCACCAGCGTCGAGTAGGAAGTAAAGGGCCTTCCTTCCCCTCCCCGCAGTGACGCTGGGAGACGTGACGGGCATCACCCTCAACGACTACATGTGGAACACCAAGCTGGGCATTGGCTGGGTTGCCGGCCTGGCCAACCCCACCGGCGTGGTGCTCATGCTCCTACTCACCATCATCGTCGCCTTCAGTCACCGCATCGTCCGGAAGTCTGGATATTTCGAGGTATGCTTCCCCCGCCCTCCCCAAAGCGAAAAATGAGTCCATTTTGAAATATGTTTTTTTTTTTCTTCATATACTGATAACCAACACCCACTTCTCATTTGGTTTTCGTGGCGGAAGTAACGAGTAAAACCTGTTGTTGTCTTTGCGCCTTCAGCCAAAGCCTTTCCTTCACTTCATTTGTGTGATAAACGTGATGATAATGATTGGCACTGGTCCTGCATTTGGTCTTTGAAGGGTCTGCAGCAACACAACAACTGTAATTAACGTTCCTTGGCAGATATTCTACTGGACGCACCTGCTGTCGCTGCCGTTTTGGGTGCTGCTGGTGATGCATGGCCCCAACTTTTGGAAATGGCTCCTCATACCAGGTATCGCCTTCATGCTGGAAACCTGCCTAAGGGTGTCGCAGGTGTGCACGCCTCGTGGCCGGACCCACATCCTCGGAGGCACCACGCTGCCCTCACAGGTGAGCAAAGCAGCTCTGTGCCAAGGCGTCACCTGTGGTTGTTGCAAGAGTAAACATATAATGTTTTACTACTCCTTGTTCGTATCAAGTCCTGCATTTGCATATCTAGTCTGGTTCACGCCTGTCCAAATAGCGCGAATGGATTTGTTTATAGATATTCACAATAGTTGTCAAGTAAAGACATTCACTTCTTTTGACTAATTCTCTTGATTTTGTCGATTACTTTAAGAGTTTAACCAGTGAAGACTCTCGGCAGGTGGTAAAACTGCTCATCAGGCGACCCAAGAACTTCGACTTCCAGCCCGGAGAGTATGTTTACCTCAACGTACCCTCTCTGGCACGTTATGAGTGGCATCCCTTCACCATTTCCTCCGCCCCGGAGTTTGAAGGTCAGTATGTCGCCATTGATTATTTGTATTGATTTAAATTGCCTAAAATGCTCGTTGACAACTTTTTTCTTCAAATTATGGTTTCCTGAACAGCAGTGATCTAAGTAATCTTTGATTGCAGACTACTTCACTGTGCACATCCGCTCCGTGGGAGAGTGGACCAAGAGGATCTACGAAATGTTCAGTGAGAAAAAGGAGGAAATACCAGCAGTCCAGGAGAAACAGACCTCTGGCGTGTTCAACTTGGCTTATTCCTCTGATGAAGACCTAAGAGACAGTGCCACCCACACAGTCGTCGAGGTGGAGGAGCAAGACAACGGAGGCTCAGTCAAGGGAGGTCGTTATATCAATAACTTGTTAGAGTTCAATCGCAAGATGAGCATATATTCTCGGCCTGCTGCTCTTCTTAACGTAGAGATGCAGGCAAAGGTTACAGTCTCGCCTGCAACACTAGAGTGGCGGGGCCCCGTCAACTCCTCTTCACTGGAGCGTAAGAAATCTTCCAGTCTGTCAAATTTGGCAGCTCTGAAAGCAGAGCTAGATAGCTCAAGACGAGGCGATTCTGGTCAGTCCTCTCTCACTGGCAGCACTTCCAGCCTGGAATCCATCGGAGAAACCCTGTGTTCCACGCTGGCACGCACCCACCAGCACTGCTTCCCTAACGGGAATGCCTCACAGGACGACGACGCGATGGCTCGACAACTGCAACTTCACTCGGCCGTCAAGAAGAAGATTGAGGTGAGCATTAGGTTGAGGCGGCTGGAAAGCTGACTCTCGGGACGCCGCATGAAGGATACTTGTTCCACTAATGTTTATTCAGAGATCTTTTTATAGTCTTGCTATGTTGTTGGATGTTGTTCTTCAGTCCTGGAAGGTCCATCACGTTTATCACTGCATATCAGCACATCAGTTTAAACAGTTGTATGGTTATCTCCTGCCTACACTCGAGGGACAGGGGCTGGAAGAGCTGGGGTGGAACACCTCACCTGTGCTCCTCTCACCTGTGCTCCCTTCCCCCTACAGGTGCACGTGGACGGTCCCTACGGCACTCCCTCCACCAGGATCTTCACGGTCACGCACGCGGTCCTCATCGGAGCCGGCATCGGGGTCACTCCCTTCGCCTCCATCCTACAGAGCGTCATGATGAGGTGTGTGTGTGTGTGTGTGTGTGTGTGTGTGTGTGTGTGTGTTACTGATCCAGATATATATTTTTTTGGTCAGCACATTCCAATATTTGTTTCATCCGTTTCTCCAAGCCTTCCTTTAGAACTCGTACTACCTGCTTATCTACAATGTTACAACAAATGTATTTTAATGTTGTCTGCTCTGCTACAATGTTGAATGAAGCTTTTCTTATTTTTCCTCCCTAACTGTATCCCTGATTTTGTCCCTCCAATTTTTTATTTATTTATTATTATTATTTTATTTTTTTGCCTTTTCTTCATGTCCTTTTCTCCTTGTTTAACTTCGTCCCTCCGTGTGTAGGTACCGCGCTGCCAAGGCCCCGTGTCCGTACTGCCAGGTGCCCAGCTGCCTCGCTCTGCCGACCACACTAAGGAAACTGAGAAAGGTAAGTGATGCTCCTGAATCCTCACGTTGGATTGGATCATTTAGGAAGCCAGAGGAAGCATAAGGTATAGCCAGAAGTAGCGGCGGGAAAGACAAGGGGTTATAGAGGACAGTTGTGTGGTTTGGAAAAATGCATGTAGGTATGTATGTGCATCTGTTATTTCTTCCCTTTTTTTTACCGTAGTCTTCATAATATTCATCGTATTTCATCTCTTTCCTCTCCCTCTCCAGAGAGAGAGAGAGAGAGAGAGAGATAACCATAAAGTCACGTTAGATTTTCCATAAAAAAAAAGTCACCCGAACTAGTACATCAGTTCTTCACTTGGCCAATTCGCAGGTTGACTTCGTGTGGGTGAACCGTGACCTTGGCAGCTTCGAGTGGTTCCTCGAAATGTTGGCGGCGCTCGAGGAGGAGCAACGAGTGGTTGGGGCTGCCATGGAGACCTTCCTCAACCTGCACCTGTACAAGACTGGCGCCAATCCACTCAACCCCTCGCTACCCCTCGCCTCCTCCATCAGGACCGGAAGGCCAGACTGGGATAAGGTAAGGAGTTACATACTATATATATATATATATATATATATATATGTGTGTGTGTGTGTGTGTGTGTGTGTGTGTGTGTGTGTGTGTGTGTGGTGAGAGAGAGAGAGAGAGAGAGAGAGAGAGAGAGAGAGAGAGAGAGAGAGAGAGAGAGAGAGAGAGAGAGAGATATCATGTGACACACGAGTCACGTATGGATGGTGTACACGCCTCTCTGTGTTTCATGCTTCTCTTGTGAAAGCACCACGCCGAGTCACCAATTACCATCGTCTTGGTTTCTGAAAACCACTGTTCCACCACTTCTCTTCCCTAAAAAACAATGATATTGTTCTGAGAGATGACGAGACAAAACTAGAGGCTAGAGCAACACAAGAAGTGACTGTCCCGCCACCCTGCCGCGGTAAGGCCATGCGAGGCTGCCAGCGACACCACTTTCCCTCACATCCCACACATGTCACGGCCATCACACCAGTGGCGTAGCTAGGTATTTATCATTGGAGGGGCACCTGGGGAGCACAGCGAATATGGGGGCGGCACGCGACTATGGCGGAGCTGCCAGACCAGTTTCACTGACATCCGCGCTTTGTATAGTCAATAACCTTGATGGTACTTGCAAAGTGTCTAGATAGGATGAAAATCTTAGTCTCATGCTGGGACTATGGGGGGGGGGGCACTAGATGAGCCGAATAAGCCCATACGAGCCCATAAGGGGGGTTTGGTGGGGTGGGGACTTACTTTCACGTGCCAAACCCCCATGCAATCCCCCCCTTGCATATTTGCATTCTACCATATCAAGGTATATGAGGTTTATGGTACTAGGAAGGTTTAGTTTTATGTTGGGTATGTGTTGAGTACTGTGGGATATACAGTTGACTGATGAAACGAATATAACACTATACAAAAATAACACAATTATATACACTTAAAAAGGAAATATAAATGATCTGAAAGAAATTTTATAACGCAGAAGTTAAAAGCACAGCAAAGAAATCTTTTTTTTTTCCACTTAAAATGAAATACTTCTAAGCAAAGTTCTTCGTTCTTGTGGTTCTCAGCAAACTTATCAACCAAAACTTCTAATAGCTTTACCTCGCCTTGTTTTCAATTTACAACGCAGCAAGATACCTAATCTCCTTGCCATTGTATTCTCAGGTATTTTGATAATTTGAGCAGAAGCTTCTCTTTGCTAAGTGGAACAGGTAATATCATAATTTTGGCCAGCTATAGATTGATTGGTTTAATGCTAAAAAGGGGAAAATGCCAGACATCGGAGGTCATAGGCATATGGCAAAGCATAATGAAGGAAGGGGTTGATCAGAGAAGGTGAAATCGGTGAGGGAAGGGAAAGGAAAGGCGTATGCAGTGGGGTTAGATCAGAGGAAGGATGTATTGTTGGGAAGAGATCATAAATTGGAAATGGTCAGGGGGTGAGTAAAAACTCAGGAATGCCTCTTCATATGGACCAAGAATTCTCACTAATCTAACAGTGATTTGGCTTTTCATGTCACTTACATCCTTATAGCATCTTTAACATGCGTTAGGGAGTCATGGTTAAGATTTCCTCATTAGCACGAAATGCATGAATAATTCCAGACATTTTCTCAAAAGATAAGAATCAGTACTTTGTGGATTCAGTGCCTGTAATGCTTCTAAGTTCACATGTTCTTCATTAGGCGCCTTGTCATTTATGTTAACATAATCTAGAATAGGATGAAGGTTAATTCGTGTTGAACTTAACACTGAAATCAGAGTGTGCTCCGTCCCTCAGTTTAGTCAATAAAAATAACAAATGGATCCTGGTGGTTGGTGACCACTGGGAGTATAAATAAAAATAGATCAAAACATATTTAAAACTGTGTATATAAACATATTCATTATATATATGTATATAAATATATATATATATATATATTATATATATATTATATTATATATATATATATATATATCTATATATTATATATATATATATATATATATAATATATATATATATATATAGTATATATATATATATACATATTCATCCTGACGTATATGGCACATCACAAACTTCACAAATATGTTATTTACTCATTATAAGGCACAAACAACTTTAATGAATTATGTGTAATAAATTTATGAACAACATCGTATATGAACATTCCAGAGGTCCAATAAAAGAAATTCGGAAATTAAATTATGGCGGTACGTATACTTTTCTTAACCAAAACGCCTCCATTGTGTAGACAGTTTCCGTTTCCTTGGTGATCTACACATTCTACACTCTGAAGTATCAAAACCATGAGCTGCTGAGTTTCTCTCAACTTCATCCCACAAAGCATCGGCAGTGGTCGCTGCCGTACAAGGCCACGAATGATCGGTCACTGACTGTGTTGTTATGTCGGTCCAGAGAACGCGTATAAGACACGTATAAGAGGGAGACACGTACCAACACAAGGCATTATAGAAAATTTGTAAGGGTAACTGGTGTAATTTAGTTATGTTCGTTGGTGTTAAAAGTGATCAATAGAAAGTATATACATTTAACTCAGACTCAGAGGCATGTTTCTTTCTTTCAAGCAGAGGAAAAATATTTATTGTATTTGAGGTCGAGGGTAAGTCATCAGTAGAAATTATTCATAATACTCCATGCATGCTCCCTCAGTCCTACCTAGTGGAACATGGTTCCCACACCACACGGCAGCCGTGGCCAGTGGCTGGGCACCTGGGGGGGCACCGGCTTCTCGTGGGTGGGCACGTGCCCCCCACGCCCCCCCGTAGCTACGCCACTGCAACACACCCTCCACCCACCACATCCATGTCTGCAACACACACCTCCAACACCATAAGAAACAAGTTCATCATCTTCAAGACCAATCATCTTCACTTCCATCATCCACCACCACACCACTGACTGGAAGATATACGTGTAGCTACTAGTAGGATACCAACACCCCAACTTATCTTGTCTAAGAGATAACATCCAAAGTTACAGCACCTCCAAAGGCAGGACAACAAAATACCTAGGCATATATTATATATATATATATATATATATATATATATATATATATATATATATATATATATATATATTATATATATATATATATATATGCATACCAGTGTGGTTATTTATGAATATTAAATGACATAAAAGTTTCAAGAATGACAACGTTTCAGTAGAATAAAAATCCCACGCCAAGGCTATAATAAGTAGCTACAGAGTAGGAACTAGTACGCGTGGTGCCCCGCGGCCACCAATACGGGACGCTATATAGTTACGGGTATTTGGGAAGGCATCAGTCTGCCTCTTGGACTATTGCTGCCTCACACCGCGTCTCTAACGCTACCTTTGACAAAGAGCACAGACAAGAAAAATTAAAGTTTATCGAGATCAACAGTGTTTACCATTCTTTTTCACGTGTAGTAATATTGTGTCCCCCATCTCCCACACAGGTGTTTAGCGGCATCCGGGAGTCCCGCGTGGGCAAGGTGTGCGTGTTCTACTGTGGCCCGCCCTCCCTCGTGCGTGTGCTGCGGGACAAGGCCATCAAATACAAGTTCGAATTCAAGCGAGAAATGTTCTGAGGATATTTCAGAAAAGGGAACGAAGATCTTAACTTATTATCTTACAATAATTATCATTATTATTATAATCACTAATATTATTATCACTATGATTACTATTTATCATCATTATTATTATTATCATTGTTATTATTGTAATTATTATTATCATTATAATTATTATTATCACTATGAATGTTGTTCATCATCATTATCAATACAATTTATATCAGCCCAAAGCTGCATCACCAACGGGCGTGGGGAGACGTGGCTGCCCCTCGAGCGTTGGCTGGCCCACCTAGGACCCTGCCCCTCGTGTGTGTGTGTGTATTCATCTAGTTGTATTTTACAGGGCCAGAGCAACGCTCGTATGGCCCTGTCTCCATATCAACATTTATTTTTCTCATTCATCCTTAGTGTTGGCCAAAGCCACCACCCCGGAAGGCGGGTCACAAACCCCCGGCTAACACCCGGTAACCCATTCACTGCTTGGTGGACAGGGGTTCGGGTTTTAAGATGACCGCCCGTCTGTTTTCGCTCCGCCCGGGGATCGAACCCGGGACTTCTCGGTTGTGAGCCGAGCGTGCTAACCCTTACACTACGGAGTTCCCAAAGTGTGTGTGTGTGTGTGTGTGTGTGTGTGTGTGCCAGAAAGGCTCTTAAGTGATCTGCAAAGTATTGAGGACTTTTGTGTGTGTATTTATTGAACACAATCAATGGCTTTTTGTTCAACGCATACGTCGATCAGATATGTCGCACATGATCAAATGAAGTAGCTATAATTGTATATATTTCAGTGTTTCTATATTTGTACTGTACAATACGATGTATTGCAATATTAGTTTTAATTATATACCAGTGCTTTCATATACGTATGTTTAATTTCTCGGGAGTTTTGACGGGCACAGATGAGGACGAGTGTTTGGTGTGTGTATTAAGCTGTGATTCCTTGCTGTGGGACCTGACTTGCTCTGCTCATCATAGTTTGTCGTACATCGTCTTGTCGCTACACATACAATATTTATTTAATATTTCCCCTGTTATAAGTATCGCACTAGACAACCATTTAAAGTACGAGAGACATTTGTCACCCTAGACTGCATAATAAGTCAGGACGATGTTGTTAGATACTGAATTATCGGTATACCTTTGCTCTTTTATCACCACTTATTTATTGAATGATTTTTTCACAGTATGATTGGGGTTTTATGTTTTTTTGTGAATTGATTTCATTATGCGTTGAAGAAGAGTAATGTTGTAATCGTGTCTATCTATCCGATGCCTCATTTGCCTCCACACCAAAGGAGAAAATGGTAGCGTTGTGTGCCTGCGTAGGGCATTTTCTCATTTGTACATTGGACATTTATGCATAAATTATTATCATGCCTGAAGCAGCAATACAGAAATATTTTTGAGGCACTGAACCACACCACACGTGCAATCTTTGATTCTTATTGGGAAAAACGCATTCACACATTCACTTATAGATTCAGTATAAAAGATTATGTCTAGATTACTTTTGAGAGAGCAGTGAGCACCCGTAGCCTCCAGCAATGCCCCGTCCCCTCCTGAGTCCTGGGGGCAGCGCACCACCTGTGTCCGCCCTGCCTCAGGAGACGCGCCATTGTTCCTATTGCACTGAGTAATTGGTGTCACCGTTACCTCTTGTGCCCCGTTGACACACGTGACTAGCGGCTCGGGACATCCTTGGAGATCTGTAGATTCCGGAGTGAAAGGTTTTGTGCATATATGTATTTACTACGTGTGGATAATAGTTTGTGTGTTCGTGTGCGTGTGGTGCATTTGTACAGGGTCAATGTTGTCACATTTTAAAAGTGTTTGAATTTCAATTCCTTACTGCCTTGACACAACTTATTTATCTACATACAAATGTGATATACATTATTTTATTTCTATGCTGACACGTGAATTTTGTTGCTAATTTTATTGCCTTATTTCCCTGCAAGTGTAGCTACAGAGGGATCTAGAATAAAGTATTATTTATTGTTCATGTATATTTACGATCCTCAAAAATGGACTGAAGAAATGGAAAGCAGCTTGTCAGCCTTCCGTGAGAAGGGATCAAGTGGTGAAATAGACAAGGGAGGAGTTGACAAGTTTGTTTGTAATGCCGGGGGAGAGGGATTGCTCTGGGTTGTGTTCTCTCTTGCAAACACTGGCGAAATTGCGGGGGGTCACGCGCCCCCAACCCCATTTTAGGTCGGTGTTCCCCCATTTCAGGGTGGTGCCCCTCCTTTGAATAACTAGAAAAATTGGTAACATACTGAGAAATATTAGCAAATAGGCCCCTATAAGTGTTATAGTGTTACTCAAAAATTTATATTGTACTAAAAATTATAATATATATATATATATATATATATATATATATATATATATATACGCCCGAAATTGTTTGTTTCTAGTTTTATTGCTATTTTCACCACATGTGCTCTGGAAAATGCTTCTGAGCATACTTTATAATACTGATAATATTTACTCTACAATACGATTAAATGTACAAATTAATTTGAAATATGTAACTTGCATCCCTTGTTTTCATTTATTTTCAGGGTTGAACTCGAAGAATGGCTCTACATGTTACAGCATCATTACATTGCATCAGGCAGACGCAAGAATACTCCCAAGCAAATAGGAAGTGGCTTACTCATTCATCATGCAACACGATCCAAACAACTTATAAACTACCTCAATGCCACTGGAGATAGTATCAGTTACGATACTGTGGGCCGTATCCTGACATCAGTTGCTGAATCTCAGATTGCGAAGTTTGTTTCCAACGAGAACACCTTCATTCCTGATTCGCTGTCACCAGATAAATTTGTGCTGTTCGCTGCAGACAATCTGGACATTGTGGAGGAAACCTTGGACGGCCGTGGAACATTTCATGTAACACAAATGGCAGCATTTCAACCCGGACCCAGTTGTGTAAATCGACCTGAGGGCATAACCATAGGTAGATCCAATTCACTGAAGAATATCCCTGCTGAGCTTCACAAACTGGTCACTGTTCCAAAAGCAACAGACAAATTTCGAGAAAGTTCTCGACTGAGGTAACTTCCAACAAGTTTGCAACCACAAGTAATGTATCTCAACATTACAGGATGAAAGACCTTGCATGGCTCTTCAGCAGAATGGCCAAAGTTGGCGATCAGAGCTTACCTGGCTGGACTGGATGGAATCAGATGATATCTGATGGGTCGATACCTGCAACAGTAATTGGCTACTTACCTATCATCCCTGCGCCAGCTCATGAGTTGGACACCATCATGACAGTTCTGATACGGTGTAAGGACATTGCCCAGAAACTCAATCAAGCAATGACTGTCGTAACTTTTGATGAAGCCCTGTACTGCAAAGCCAGAGAACTCGTCTGGGCCCATCCAGATCTCTTAAACAACATCGTGTTGCGCTTAGGAGGGTTCCCTACAGCCATGAACTTCCTTGGTGCCGTGGGTTGGTTTGCCATATGGCAAAATCAGGTTTAACAGATGTATGGATCGAGGCGGGAATATACACTGAACACACTGCCGATAAACTCTTGTCTGGTAAGTCGTGGAACAGGGCAGTGAGAGCTCACAAACTGACACTGGAGGCACTGTGGCGGATTTTGATGGAAATCTTAAGGGCATGGCAGGACGACCACAATCAGCAGACTTACCAGCAGCTGTCCGACTATGCCGCACAGATACCCAAGTGTTTCAGCCACCACAACACAAAAGAAGAACGCCAAGAAGCAGTTTGTGACTTTATATCTCCTGCAGAGGCGATGCAGAGCGACTTTGATGTCTTCGTTACAGAACATACTGATGACCCGACATTCATGTTCTGGAAAAAGTACATGGGACCTTGTGGAGCTTTTATTGCTGTTCTTACGAGCCGAGCGAGAAGGAATTTGGAACCTACATCTCGACACTCTTTCTCAGATGCTACCACTGATGGCAGTTTATGACCACACGAACTACACGAGGTGGGGTGTTGTGTACCTAACCGACATGCAAGAGCTTGAAACATCCGCACCGATCGTTTACTATGAGTTTCAGCGTGGAAACTTGCTCCATCCTCATCCTCATCCTCAAGGCTCCATCCTCAGTCCTCTCCTATTCAACGTCCTCCTCTCTGACCTTCGCATCCCCCCCCACTCGCACCTCCTCATTTACGCTGACGACATCACCATTGTCAGCCGGGCACCAACATTGGGCCAGGCGCAGACCCACCTGCAAGAGGCGGCGACCTCCCTCGGTGACTGGGTGACCACCTGGGGTCTAAAGGTCAGTGCCCCTAAAAGCACGCTTATGTGCTTCACTCTCAAGCGGCTTCCCTCCCCACCTACACTCCATCTCTGCGGCCGGGCAGTTCGTTACGCCAGGACGCACACCTTCCTGGGGCTGCGGCTGGACGGTCCTCGCCTCTCCTGGGCCGGGCACATAGCCTATCTTCGCACCTCCTGCAACAAGCGCTTAGATGTTATGAAACGGATTGCCGGTGTCCGTTGGGGTGCCAAACGGGATCTCCTCCTCCAGTAGCTACTATCTTGCCACCGTCAGACCCGAAATCATGTACGGCAGCAGCATTTATGGGTCTGCGGCCAGGGCTTGGAAACGGTTTAAGGGAACGAAAACGAAAACCGAAACGAACGAAATTATGCTCGGAACAAAAACGGAAACGAAAACGTTATCATATTTACTGTTCCTGAGCAAAAACGCTATTTTGAAATCCCTGTAACCGGTTAAGGCCTCTTCCATTTGTGCCCAAGTTCCAGGAACCAGTTCTTTCAGTTCAGGGTTGGGTTCAGTTCCTGGTTCTGGGTTCGCGTGTCACAAATGGAACGCAAAACCCCCGTTTTTTGTTTACAAACAAACTCAGCTGGCGAGGCAAAAAAGAGAGAGAGAGAGAGAGAGAGAGAGAGAGAGAGAGAGATTAAAAGTGGTAACTCAGCTGTGATGTGAAGGGATATATCATATCAAGTTTAAGATCGCGGGACCGCTTTCGTCCACCAGGGCCCCTTGTAGGCCTGTCTGACATCCTCTCCGACTCGTGCATGCGGAAAACCCTTCACGACAAGAGAAATAGGGCCCAAGGCGGCCTTTGTATGTTATGAACTGAAAACTCTACCCAGGCTACCCACCTCCCAATGTGAGTAGAGAAAGTTCAAGGTTTTTTTTTAGTCACTACGCGCGTCGCCTCGGACCCAGGTTTTCGTGCGCAAATGGAACACCTGAATTCTTGGGTTCCGTGAACTGGTTCCTGAAATGTCGCAAATGAAAGAGGCCTTTAAAAACGTTATTTTTTCATTTCATGCCATATTTGGTCACTAATCCATTTTCACTTCCAGTAGCCAAATGATTTAAGTAAATGCATCTGTATTACATACGTACATACATTAATTAAGTCTACTGTATTTGTTCACTTGGCAATTGACGATGTGGTTTTGTTTCAAATAGTATCATATGCACCACTTTTCATTAAATTTGTGAAGAATAACAATTTTTTACCTTATATAATTATGAATTTATGTCTTCGTAATATGCATCATGTTCCCTTATTATACCTTCCAATCGTGCAATCGTTAAACTATTATACTGCAGTTTGGTTTAAGAATATGCTTAGATTAATATCCAGTATTTGAAAAGGGATTATATATCGTGAGTATGTGCTTAAATTTTTAATTGTGTTCAAAGCCTAATGCTTGGTGCGCCGAATTTCGGTGTGAGTGTCCTACGTTCGAGTCCTTGAAGTACCACGTGTAGTCATTTACTTCATTGATGAAGTTTATTTAATTAGTGGGCTGGTGATATTACGAATTAATATAGTTTTACTATATAGGCCTCTTCCATTTGTGCCCAAGTTGCATGAACCAGTTCTTTCAGTTCAGGGTTGGGTTCTGGGTTCAGGATTGGGTTCGCGTGTCACAAATGGAACGCAAAAACCCCGTTTTTTGTTTACAAACATACTCAGCTGGCGAGGCAAAAAAAAAGAGAGAGAGAGAGAGAGAGAGAGAGAGAGAGAGAGAGAGAGAGAGAGGAGAGAGAGAGAGAGAGAGAGAGAGAGAGAGAGTGGTAACTCAGCTAGCTGTTATGTGAAGGGATCATATCAAGTTTAAAGTAATCGTCCAGACCCATTTTTTCTTTGCATAATTATGTTGAATGTTCATTCAAAATACCTAATCCACAAAAAAGTATTCATTTCCACACCTTATTTCCCTAGAAACATGACTTTTGTAAAAAGCGCGGGAAAAACAACAGCCCCCATTCCAGCCGTGGCGGGAAACTTGCTGGCGACGTCACACGAGTGAGCCTCCCAGCCCGGCCCTATAGAAATACACGGAGACTCGGAGAAAAATGTAGTACTTGGGGAATTTTGGGTGTTTCTGATATATTTTTTTTGCGATGTGGCATATACTTGCATCCTTCATGGGTACAGCATGAAAGCTGTGCCTTTGCAGAGAGCTTAGCACCCATTTCCGACCTATTTGACCATGATAATGTCTGTGCAGCGCCTGACAGTGGCGGGTGAGAGGGAGCGCGGTGTGAAGCACATTGTCTAGCCGCGCTCCTCTCACCCGCCACTGCCAGGCACTGCACAGACATTATCATGTTCAAATAGGTCAGAAATGGGTGCTAAGCTCTCTGCAAGCTTGCTGTATCCATGAAGGATGCAAGTATATGCCACATCGCAAAAAAAAAAAAATCAGAAACACCCAAAATTCCCCAAGTACTACATTTTTCTCAGTCTCCGTGTATTTCTATAGGGCCGGGCTGGGAGGCTCACTCGTGTGACGTTGCCAAGCCGTGGTGCGTCGTCTGCTGTCCGCCAGTTGTTTTTTGAGAGCTCGGGGAACTTACAGATTTTGAATGCGGATCATTTAAAAACGGGTGACTGGATGCAAAAAGTGACAACATATTGTTGATATACTCGATCATGGCTATATTTTGACTGCATTAAATCAGGAATGATGAAATGGTCTGGACGATTACTTTAAGATCGCGGGAGCGCATGGCCTCCACCAGGGCCTCTTGTTTATGCCGTCTGACATCCTCTCCGACTCGTGCATGCAGAAAACCCTTCACGATAAGAGAAATAGGGCCCAAGGCGACCATTGTTTGTTATGAACTGAAAACTCTACCCAAGCTACCCACCTGCCTATGTGAGTAGAGAAAGTTCACGGGTTTTGCTGAGTCACTACGCGCTTTGCCTCGGACCCAGGTTTTCGTGCGCAAATGGAACGCCTGAATTCTTGGGTTCCGTGAACTGGTTCTTGAAATGTCGCAAAGGGAAGAGGCCTCATATATAATATTGTTACGATTGTAGAACTGTAATCATGTGTGTGTATGTGTGAATGTTTGGGTGGCGTGCGAGGCAATGTGTGTGTATGTGTGAATGTCTGGGTAGCGAGAGGCAGGAGTGAGAGAGGTCTGGCAGGGGCGCGCCGACGCGCGAAAAGGACAGAGAAACAGTCGTCACCCGTCCATGGTAACGCTCGGATCTGTTCTCCCGCTCCTCTCGCGTATACGCCTGTGCCCTGGAATGCTTGAAGCGTGTGCTTGTTTGTGAAGATAAGTGTATACACTCCCCTCCTGTAACTGTGTGTGCCTTCTCAAGTACCATGTGGAAATAAATGGTTAAAGGAGACGCTCTTTTACTCGCCAGTGCTCTGAACGTTACCAGTAAGTAGTCCTCGGATCACCAGCCCCACGCCGAACTCAAGAACAGTGAACTGTCTTTGGTAAGTTACGGGGGGGGGCGTAACAATATTAATAAATAATTAGCGTCTTTACGACGACTGAGATTGCATACTCCTACACTACGCTTCCTGTATTGTATATGTAAATGTGTTGCCTTATTTAAGTCGTATAATAATATAGTTCTTACGACATCTAAGGGTTAGATTTTGTTGGATACTGTGCACCATGAAATGTATGGCTTTATTAACATCGATAAGAATGTAGTCATGTATAGGCATTATTATTTATCAGGGCTAATAAATATTCATTACATGGTTTGAGAATAACGTTCTAACCGGTTCAGGAACGTTATGTTTGGAGGAGGAACGAAAAACGAAACGTTAATAATACTAGCTGTTTCTGATCGGAACGAACCGTGAGAAATTATTTCGTTTTCAAGCCCTGTCTGCGGCACGGACTGTCCCAAGGATAGTATCCTTGGACTGTCCTCACCAGGCTGGATCCCCTCCAGAATGCTGCCCTTCGGATTTCGATGGGGGCCATGAAATCCTCCCCTGTTCTCTCCTTGCATGCTGAGGGTGGCATCCTCCCCTTGTCAGCCCACAGAAGGGAGGGTCTGTGCCAGCACTACCACCGCCTCTTGTGCTTGCCCCCGGCTCACCCCTTGCTACTCTCTACGCCAACTCTGGTGTGGACCATCGCACACCTGTTTGGTCTCCGGCTGCCAGACAACCACTGCTGGTTAGAGCCCTGCAGGCTTTCACCGTCTTCAGCCTACCACCACCACCACCACAACCCACCAGCCCACACTCTCCCCTCCCACCCTGGCTGGACACCTCCAAGTTTACTCTGCACCTTCCAGGCCTCCCCTCTCGGCACTCTGCAGGAATTCTGGCGGCAACGCTATTCAGACAGATGGACAGGACACTGTACCACCACCATATCAAGCTCTTCACCGATGGCTCCCACTCCCCGTCACCCCCCTCCACGGCGGCAGCCCTCTACGACCCTGCCAACTCCATCTGCAGGACATGGAGGCTCCCACCGGAGACAGACGTCCTGACGTCGGAACTCTATGCCATCCACCAGGCCGTCGCACACCTTCCCGCCTGTCATACCAAGGGCAAGGCTGTGATTTACACAGACTCTCTCTCCTCACTCCACCTCCTCCTCTCCCGCCACCCCCACTCATCCACGGTCCTCGTCCACACCATCCAGAGGGCCCTTTTCCACCTTACCACCGAGGGCTGGGATATTGTCTTTCAGTGGGTTCCCTCCCACGCTGGTATCCCAGGCAACGAGGTAGCGGACTCTGCTGTCAGGATGGCCTTATCAGAGGTAAACACAACACCCTTCCCTCTGCCACTCTCCGCGGCCACACGCCTCACCTCCCGGGTCTGCCGCTCCACCTGGAATAACACACTCGGCGATGCCCTCCGTATAACCTCCATGGGCCAATACCGCAGTGACTCCCCCCAGCCGTGGATAAGGAAAAAGTCCCGCGTCCTGGATGTCACCCTCACTCTCCTCCGCCTGGGGCACACGACACTCACAGCTCACCTGCATCGCCTCCGTCTGTCCCCTGACCCCCACTGCCCTTGGTGCATGAATGTTCCGGAGACTATTGAACACTTTCTGCTGCAGTGTCCGCGCTTCCACTCACACCGTGTAGTGCTACAGTCTCAACTCATCGCCCTGAACTTACCACCTTTTGACCTGCCCACCCTGCTGGCGGCGGGGGGCGTCCACCCCTCACGGCTACACGCCGTCATCCGCCTCACCTGTGCCTTCCTGAGAAGGACAGGTCAGCAACCACGCCTGTGATAACATCATAGGACATCACCAGGGCTCATAGTGTTCCCCAAGGGATCCTCGCAGCCCTAAAACAAGAACAAGAACAAGCTTGTGGGTGGGGAAACGAGACGTTCTGCGTGCCCGGCAACTTCTGTCGCGCTCCACCATTGACCCAGTCAAGGATAATCCTTGGGTAAAATTCCAGAGTCCTTTCCCGCCCACATTAGTGGACTTATGGTAGAAATCTAAGTAAATATTCCCCAGTAGTTGGCGGCGCCTACCAGCCGCTGCAGCCGGTGTAGCGCGCCAACTTACTATCCCGCCCAGATCCCTTCCCGATAAAAATGGACGAGGACTGCGCGGTCATTTTCTGAGACACTGACAAATTTTTCCTGGTAAAATTCTAGGGTTAAGATGGTTTAAGGTTAGTAGAAGACTTGTATGACAAAAGTTTAGTCCTTCATAAGGTAGTAATCGAGATAAAGCAGGGGCGATAAAACGAATCTTAATCAATTCTTAAATCCTTTCGCGCCTATATTAATGGTTTTATTTTCTCCGGACGGTATTTATCCAGTTTAACACCGAACTCACTTTGGTGGACGAAACAAATTTTTTTCTGGTGGGTTTTTATGTGTTTTGAATGAATCTGCTAACCGTTTCTGTTGCATATTTTTTTTTATTTTTTTTTATAGGTAGATAAAGGTTAGTTTTTTTATATTTTTTTTTATGGTTAGGTAAAGGGTAGGTAAGGTATTTTTTTTTTTTGTCATTTTTGAAGAAGAAAAAAAAATTGCGACAGAAACGCTTAGCAGATTCATTCAAAACACATAAAAACCACAGAAAAAATAAGTTTCGTCCACCAAAGTGAGTTCGGTGTTAAACTGGATATTTACCCTCCGGACCTTCACAGATCTCTTCAGATACCTCTAAAACGTAATTATAGAATATGGGAGAGACGCCCCCTTCAACCCCCCCCTCCCTCTATATTAGCCCCGCCCTGGACCCCAAAAAATATTATTACTAACCTAACCTCACTATAACCTAACCTAACTTTACCAATAACCTCCTAGCGAGACCTAAGGGCGAGAAAAAACTTGAATTTTACCAGGTTATATTGAGGTTAGATTAGTAGGTACATTTAAAAAAAAAAATTATCGCTCCCCCATTTTATAATTTCGTTTTAGAGGTATCTGTGAAGGTCTGGAGGAAAAAAGCCCACTAATAAGGACGGGAAAGGATTCTAGAATTTTACAAAAAAGCCCACTAATAAGGGCGGGAAAGGACTCTAGAATTTTACAAAAAAGCCCACTAATAAGGGCGGGAAAGGACTCTAGAATTTTCCGGTGATATTTTCAACATTGACAGTGCTGTGGTGTGTTCCAAACATTTTACGACAGATGACTATATGAATTACCTGATGTACCGAATACTCCAAACGGAAGTTCCTAGAAACAAGAGAACATTGAAGAAGGAAGCAGTATCCTACCTTCACTTATCTAACCGTAAGTTCCTTTCCTTTCATGTAATTTACTGTGTAAATATTATTGGGTATTTTTGAAGAAGTCCTTCACCCCTAGCATTTTCGTCTTTCCCCTATAGCCAATAAGTCTGGGAAACTTGAGGGAAACCAGAGTTTTTGGGTGGGGGAAGCAAATATAACTGATTTATGGCTCCCCAAAAATCATCAATATCATTAGGTACGAAAATCTAACGAAGAAATTCTCCAAACTAGGATTTTCCCTAGAAATCCATATATAGGGAATTACCAAAATCAATATTTGCAAAGATGTGGCCAATTTTGGGAGCAATAAATGAGTTGTCTGCCTCCCCTACCCAAAAACCCAAGTTTGCCATAGGGTCACCAAATTTGGCGGTTATACGAAGTCAAAGAAAAACCTCACCTTTGTAACCAGAGGGGGCTGTCCCCTACCCTCTGGATTTCCCCCTAAGGGTTACTAACTTAACCTCATTATAAAGAGAGGATAAATTCTATTGTTTGCTCATACTCCCCTTTTCCCACAAAACAAGCTTGGGGACCTGGGGCTCTTACCCGTCAGGGTGGCTCGGTTGGTAGAGCTGCGGGCTCGCGTGTGCAGCATCCCTGCGCATTCGGTCAGCGGTTCGAGCCCACCAGGTTCGTCCTGATTGGTGGCGCTTTGTATAGTCAATAACCTTGTAGTTGGTACTTGCAAAGTGTCTAGATAGGATCAAAGTATTTATCTTGGGGACCTGGGGGAATGCGGGATATTTGGCTGGGGTACAAAATATGAGTCACAACCACATTGTTTTTGAGTTAGGGGTGTAGAAAAAATTCCTTAGATCTAGGGAAAATTCATTGGATTTCTTGAGTCCAGAGACGTGTGAACCTGATGATCCTCACAGAATGATGACCGAAGTGTCGAGAATTCTAATATAAGAGTGTCTAATATAAGCACCGATGGTCGAGTCCTTATAGCGCTGCGGGAATTCACTTTCTCCGTTGAGGCAGTGTCCGGGGTTCGTTGGTTTCACGTAGACACATAGAAAATTATGGAGAGCTGGTGCAATCCTAATGCCACAGAAAAGAGCCAAGACATAACTTTTTTACCAGGCTTTCTTCTCCACTGCTTACTGGCATTTCATTGCAAAGCCAATGGTTGGGCCTTTGTCGACAACTGGGGCCTCTTTTACAGGCATAACCACCTCTACCACGGATGTGGTGCACCTTTCGAGGAAAGGAGTTCAGATCCTGTCTGAATCCCTTGAAAGGGAGGTAGATGCACTGCAGGCTTTTTTAAGATAGAGAACCGGGGATTAGACACTGGGGTCAGGGTCTTGTGACACTAGGAGGAGTTTCAGAAGGCAGGGAACTAAAGTGATAAGTAGGAAGAGAGAGAGAGGAGGAGGTTAGTCAAAGATAAAGGGAAAATGGACAAAAAGAAGAGGAGTTACTTGAAGGTTTACCATACAAACTGTAGGAGTATTTTAAACAAGATAGATTTCCTGAGAGGAATAAATAGTGTAGAGGATTTTGATATGATAGCATTAACAGAAACATGGTTGGATATGTCAGGAAAGGTATTTGATCCGGAGGTTGAGATAGCTGGGTATAAGTTATTTCACAAGGACAGGTTAGGCAGGCGAGGTGGAGGAGTTGCGCTTTATGCAAGAGATACATTGTAGTGTTGTGTTAATAATGTTATAAAAACAGATGATAGCATGTCTATATGGGGAGAGGTTACGGAGGGAACTGAGAAAATGGTTTTGGGTGTAGTGTATAGGCCTCCAAACTTATGTAAAGAGGATTCAGCTCCTATAGTTATGGCAAGAAATAAACAAGGCTTGCAGATATAATCAATTATGCGTGGTAGGAGATTTTAATCTTAGGAATATATACTGGGATTTAATTATAGGAGACAATGACGCAGAGGAATTGTTAAATATGATTCAGAATAACTTCCTAAGCGAAGCAATCAAAGAGCCTACTAGAGGAGATAATATTCTAGATGTATTACTGACAAACAGGGAATATTTAGTTACAGAGGTGGAGGACAATTGGCTAACAGCGACCATTATGAAATCAGATTTTGCTTAAAATGGGGAGTAAGAAATATAAGTGTTATTAAGCAAAGAGTACCTGACTTCAGAAAGGCCAATTATGCAGGATTAAGAAGACACCTGGAGGGGATTAACTGGGGGTGTAAGATAGAGGGTAAGGAGTGTTCCAAGGTCAGCATGGTGAAAGCTGGAAAGGCCAATTATGCACGATTAAGAAGACACCTAGAGGGGATTAACTTGGGGGGTAGGAAAGAGGGGAAGGAATTTTCCAAGGTCAGCGCAGAGACAGCTGGGAGTGAGGTCGGTGCGGATGAGGATTATTCATTATTTGTAAGGAATTTAATTGCAGCACAGAAAAAGAATATTCCTTATAGGGTGATATGATCAAGGAAGAGTGACCCGAAATGGATGACAACGAGTTTAAAACACAACATTGGAGTAAAAAGAAACATGTACTTAAGGTTCAAGGCTGGACAGGTGAGCAAAGAACAGTATAACGTGATGGCGAGGACAGTGAAGAGATTAACAAGAGTAGCTAAGAACAATTATGTGATTAAAATCGCTGGACAGGCAAAGAGCGACCCTAAGGGGTTCTATCAGATATATAAAACTAAGACAAGGGAATTAGTGGGGCCATTAAGATTAGAGCAGGGTGAAGTCTTAAATACGGATGAAGATACACACAAACCTCGATTTCCCGGATATCGGATTTGCCGGACAAAATCCGATGTCTGGGGATATGTCCGAGTCCCAGATTTTTTTTTTTTTTTTTTTTTTTTTTTTTTTTTTTTTTCTCCGTTTAAATGCCTGGTCCTGTTCGTAAATTGACAAAGTTGTCCGGCGGTCCGAGCATCTGTCATCCCTGGTCAGTGTCCGGGCCTCCCGCCAGGTGGCAGCATGCTCAGCAGTCGTATTGTTTACATTTGGGCACACGACACTCACGGTTCACCTGCACAGCCTCCGTCAGTCCCCTGACTCCCACTGCCCCTGGTGCAGGAACATCTCTGAGACTATTGAACACTTTCTGCTGCCTCCCGCCAGGTGGCAGCATCCTCAGCGGTCGTATTGTTTACATTTGGACACACGACACTCACGGTTCACCTGCACCGCCTCCGTTAGTCCCCTGAGCCCCACTGCCCCTGGTGCAGGAACGTCTCTTGAGACTATTGAACACTTTCTGCTGCCTCCCGCCAGGTGGCAGCATGCTCAGCGGACGTAAAAGTCCGCGGCGGGGTAGTTGATATTGGCGGTTGCCGGACAGTAAATACTAGAGTAGGATAAACGTCCGGGGGTGGGTAATGGCATCGGACTTTTTTTTTTTTTTTTTTTTTAATTTTTTTTATTTTTTTTTTATATATATATATAATTAAAGGACAATTCCTGGAATGTTGCGATTCCCGGACTTTTGCGGTTCCCGGACCAGTGCTCTCCCCTATTAGTCAGGGAAAACGAGGTTTGTGTGTATGTGTAAAAATTAAAATGAATATTTCTTCAGTGTTTTTACTCAGGAGGATACAGGAGGGAGGTCCCGTTATACGAGCATTCGGTATACGAGAATCTGATGATACGAGATGCGTAAATTAGGGTCTATTTTCAATATACGAGATCGAAAATCCAATGATACGACATTCAAACTGGGGTGAGTAAAATTATCAAGTTCAAAATGTGCGCCCTACCACTCCCAGGCTGGACAAAGGGGGATTTGGTTGACTCCAGTCAGGTCACCCCTAGCAGGCCGTGACCTGAAGGGTAATTAAGCATATGGAGCGGCCTGACATTTAGGGGTAATTAGCAGGTGTGCAGCCCTAACCTTGGGACTGCAGTCAGGTCACCCCTAGCAAGCCGTGACCTGAAGGGTAATTAAGCATATGGCGCAGCCTGATCTTTAGGGGTAATTAGCAGGTGTGCGGCCCCAACCTTGGGACCGCTACACTACCTTCTCTTGTATCACGCGGCGTCCCCTACATTACAACGTCTTTTTTGCTTGTTATGCATGTTTTATGTTTAATTAATGTGCAGTTATGTTATTTTGTGTGCTATTTTCTCTTTCAGAATGCTTCTTCTACAGAATAGGTAGTACAGTGTGGGTAATATAGACGCTGTGTGTTTGTTGTGTTTGCTATAGTTTATTTTAGCTTGAAAAACATGTCTTTTTTTTTTTTTTTTTTTGTAAATTTTTATAAATTGATGGGGTCCTGGAACCAAACCTATATTTTACCATTAGTTATGTGTTTCGTTATATGAGATTTCGCTTTACGAGTATGCCAGGTGGAACCTAACTGCTTGTATCTTCGGGACCTCCCTGTACCTGAAAGTGAACTGATGTTTAAAGGAAGCGATGAGGAGAAACTCAAAGATATTGTGATAACTAGAGAAATGGTGGAAGAGGGTATAGATAAAATGAAGAATTTTAAGTCGCCAGGACCAAATGAAGTGTATCCCAGAGTATTAAAAGAATGCAAAGAGGTTGTTAGTGAATCGTTAGTGCACATTTTTAGGAAATCGGTTGATAGGCGATGTGCTGTTATTGCGGAGGAAGGGAAATGTAGTCCCCATATTTAAGAAGGGAGACAGAGGACTAAAGTCAAATTATCGACCCATTAGTCTAACGTCAGTGATAGGTAAATTATTGGAGTCTATTATTGCAAAACACATTAGAGAGCATTTAGAAAAACATAGTTTGATCAATGATTCACAACATGGATTCACCAAGGGTAGGTCATGTCTCACCAATTTATTGAGTTTTATAGGAAAGTTTATGAGATTGCAGATAATGATAAGGATTATGATATAACGTACCTGGACTTTAGTAAGGCATTCGACAAAGTACCACACGAGCGACTCTTAAATAAAATTGAGGCTCATGGAATTGATGGGAAGGTTCTTCGTTGGATCAGAGCAACAGTGATAGGCAACAAAGGGTTACAATTAATGGTTCTAAATCTGAATGGGGACAGGTGACAAGAAGTGGAGGATGACAAGTGGTGGAGTTCCACAAGGGTCTGTTTTGGGTCCATTACTATTTTTTATTTGCATCAACGACTTGGATAATGGGATTAGCAGTGATATCAGCAAGTTTGCTGATGATGCTAAGGTAGGTAGTATTATTGGATCACAGTCTGATGTAAACATATTGCAGGGAGACTTAGATAAACTTAATGAGTGGGTAGTCAGATGGCAGATGGAATTTAATATTGATAAGTGCAGCGTTATGAATGTTGGTAGAAAAAACCCTGGTAATAGATACACCATACGCAATGTATCGCTGAAAAGATCAGAAGGTGAAAAAAAAATTGGAATGAAGGTGAGCCCAGACCTCCGACCAAGGAAACAATGTATTGAAGCTAGAAACAGAGCTAAAAGAGTGTTAGGATTAATTACCATAAGTGTTAAAAGCACAGGGAGGTACCGAAGATACGAGCAGTTAGGTTCCATCTGGCATACTCGTAAAGCGAAATCTCGCATAACGAAACACATAACTAATGGTAAAATATAGGTTTGGTTCCAGGACCCCATCAATTAAAAAAAGAAAAAAAAAGACATGTTTTTCAAGCTAAAATAAACTATACCAAACACAACAAACACAGCGTCTATATTACCCACACTGTACTACCTATTCAATTTTTATTCAATTGTATTTCAATTAATTGCAATGGGAAAAATTGATTTGATATACGAGCAAATTGAGTTACGAGCTCGATCAATGAACGAATTAAACTCGTAAGTCAAGGTACCACTGTATATTCTTTTGCATAAACCTATGTTGACCATTAATCAATCATTGGGGGCATACGCCGGGGGGCGCGTCGCCTCGCCCACCCTACGACGCCACTCCCGGGGGTCACCACGTGCGAGTCCCCATGCAGGCTCCTTTCCCATACCAAGCAACTCCCAACAGGAAGCATCAACTGTCTCTTACAGATACAACCCGATGGGAAGGATCGGTTTCAGGGTAGCGTGCCACATGCCCATATAGTCGAAGTTGGCACTGACAGACTATGCAGGTAATAGGCCTCGATAATGTTGACCATAACAACACTTAATTTTAGCTGGTTTGATAGGGAATAATGGAAAATAAGTCTAGCCTGACACTCCTTGACCCGCAGCACTGGAGCTGACGGGAGGTTCCCAGACGTCAACCAGATGTCAGGTAAGTTTAATCTTCAAGTCAAGAGTACAGCACCCAATCCATAGTTTGAAGTGTCGGTGCGCAGGACGAAGGTCTGGCTGGGATCCGGAAGGTGAAGAATGGGTCCCGAGGCCAAGGCCTGCTTCAGCAGCTTGAAACGGGAGTGCAGATCTTCAGTCCACTGGAAGGGTTCCTGTACCGGCTTCTTCAACAAATCAGAGAGGGGGCCGGTAATCTCTGAGGCCTGTGGAATGAAGACCTTGTAAAAAGGTATCAAACCTAGGAAACTGTGGAGTAACTTCTTGGTGGAAGGAGGAGTCTTGGAGGCGATGGCAGTCACCTTGCCAACATGTGGTTGTAGGCGGTCCCATGTCAAGACAAATCCTAGATAGTTGATGGACTCTACTCCAAACCGGCACTTTGCAGGTTTGACGATCAGACTTTTCTGTTGTAGTCTATCTATAACAGACTTGAGGGCAGAAATGTGAGTGGGCCAATCAGAAGAATATACAAAAAATATTTTCAAAATAAAATGAAACATTAGCCAATCCAACAAGCACAATTCTCATTAAACGAACATAAGTGGCTTAGTCTGTAGCGAGACCAAAAGGCATCCGAGTAAATTCCATCTGGCCCTTATGTGTGGGAAAAGCCGTTAAGTGTCAAGCTTTGGCAGACAGTGTAACCTGATAATATGCTTTACTCAAATCTTGTTCTGAAAAGAACATCGCACCAGAGAACTTATGAAGTTCAGTCTCAATACTGCAGGGTGATTCAGCATGGAAAACAGTAGTGTAAAACCGTCTTACCTCGGATTTGAGTTTAACTTCGGACATTTGAGAGAAAAATGTAATGAACCAAAATATTGGGAATATGTCTTTGAATTTTCTAAACCACAAAAAATAGGCAGTTAGGTGAAGCATTGAAGTATGTTATATCAAAACCATATGAACTTGACATGAATGGACGTATGTGAAAAATAGTTGCAAAACTGGTTGAAAAAAATCATGTTTTTTTGTTCCCCTGAAAACTTTGTCTGAGCAGAAATTATGGAAGTACACTAGGGTCCCACATAAAATGAGAAATTGGTCGATAAACAAGGTCGTTTTATGTGAATTCGCTCTATGTGAAACACATAACCTATGGGAAAAATTGATATTGGTCGATCGGTCCTCCCGCCCGTATCCGTACATTTATACTTGTTCACATCCATGCATACCAGAACATGGTATGAATTTACACTAGGATCTAAATTCCCTACACAATTGGGAATATGGTTTCTGTTTACCTTATTGGATTCTAGGAAACATTCTTTTGTACTCAAACTTTTGGAGATAATGAAATGTTGTTCATAGGGAGGCGAGACAAGTGTTTGTTTACGTGCGGCGTGCCTCTCACTCTTCTTCCTCTTGTGACCTACATCGCCTCTGTTCGTCCCTTGTCGCGGACACTTTTAATGCAGATTTGACTTTAGTTAGGAGGTCAAAGCATGAGATTAGGTTAGGTTAGTGACTCAAAAGCAAGTTGCCATAAACTTGGCTTAACTCTCGCTTGCATGCCTCGCCAGAACTGGTGTTGTTGTTGTTGTTGTTTTAGGGCTGCGAGGATCCCTTGGGGAACACTATGAGCCTGCTGGTGATGTCCTATTATGCTATCACAGGCGCGGTAGTTGACCTGTCTTCCTCAGGAAGGCACAGGTGAGGCGGATGACGGCGTGTTGCCAGGAGGGGGGAACGCCAGCCTCCGCCAGCAGGCAGTGGCGTCACCGTGGGGGGGCTAAGGGGGACTTAGCCCCCCTAAGTCAAGGACTCAGCCCCCCCCAAAATTGTTAGTAGCCTGCTACCCAAAAACAATAAAAAGGAATATTTATCCAATTTTCCATGTCAGAGCAAGGGTAAGGCAGTGGGAGGCAGGGTAACACAGGACGGGAGGCAGGTAAACACAGTGGTATGCAGGTTAAGGCAGTGGGTGCCAGGGTAAGGCAGTGGGAGGTAGGTTAAATCGGCTTTTAGTTACTTTATCATGATCATGTACTTTATTCTGTTTAACTACAGTACAGGTTGAAGTTCCCAAACTCGGCAACCTCGGGACCAGCGCCGAGCCGAGTAATGGAATTTTCCGACTTTTAGAACGTAGATATATTAAGGGGAAAAAAGCATGAAAATCACATGAAAAAAATCACCGGAAAAAAATATTTGGATTCTAATACGCTATATAATACGTACTGAGACGTACTTTTCTTTTCACTTCCACCAGTAGGTGTTCCTGGACGTTTGGGAGCCATAATACCAATAACAGACCTGTAGAAGTACACAAAATAACAGTGTACACAACTCTACAGTCACAACACCACTGAACAATAACAACAAACAAATCGGCGGGAGAAACCAAGTGGCCTAGTGTGGTGGCACCCAGCGGCCGACCCGGCAACTACGCGCCGGGTTTTGGGTGTTCTGCCGTGTTTTGGAAAATCCGTAACCATAGCCGAGTTTTGGGTGTTGCCGAGTCTTGGGATGCCGAGTTTGGGAACTTCAACCTGTATCCCATGTACCTGTTTTTGTGCAATAAGGGAAATACCTTGAATATATTGCAAGTTTATATTTATATATTTTTTTCATTATCAAGATAAAACCTTACTGAGAAACAAACCAAAAACATACATTGTGCAATTCCTTTGTGTTTGTTAGTGGAGAGAGAAAAATGGCAATTTTATTATTTTGTATAAACAGAATAAAAATTTTCTTCAAATTATCAAATTTAGTTAATATGGTATGATGCATGGTACAACTATTAATTTATGTGTCATGTAATTAAAGCTTAATTCCACTTTCTTCTCTTTTTTGGGCCTCAAAATTACCCTGGAACTGATTAATTTTCAAAATTACCCCCCGACCCCCCAGCTGGATAGGCTCGCTGCGCTCGCCCATCACCACACCGGGGCTAAAGCCCCCCCAAAATTTTTTTTCCTGGTGACGCCACTGCCAGCAGGGTGGGCAGGTCAAAGGTGATGACGTTCAGGGCGAATAGTTGAGACTGTAGCACTACACGGTGGGAGTGGAAGCGCGGGCACTGCAGCAGAAAGGGTTCAATAGTCTCCGGAACATTCATGCACCATGAATGGAGGCGATGCAGGTGAGCCGTGAGTGTCATGTGCTCCAGGCGGAGGCGGGTGAGGGTGACATCCAGGACGGGGGACTTTGTCCTTATCCAAGGCTGAAGGGAAGAGTCACTGCGGTATTGGCCCATGGAGGTGATGCGGAGGGTATCGCCGAGCTTGTTATTCCAGGTGGAGTGGCAGTCCCGGGAGGTGAGGCGTGTGGCCGCGGAGAGCGGCAGAGGGAAGGGGGTTGTATTTACATGTGTTAAGGCCATCCTGGCAGCAGAATATGGTGGCCTGCTCACGTTCTGTATGATATTTCGGCTCTCTATATGAGAACTCCTCGGATTTGCCCTACTTTGATGGCGAAATCGTTCTATATATTCTATATGATCAAATTCGTTCCTAACGAAAGTTTTGGAATTTTATTTATTAAAAAAAAAAAATATATATATATATATATATATATATATATATATATATATATATATATATATATATATTATATATATATATATATATATATATATATATATATATATATATATATATATATATATTTTAGGTTGTTCGCTTTATAGGGGAAATGCTTTATGCGAACACGCTTTATGCGGGACCCTAGTGTAGATGTGTGAACCAAAAGAGGCAGATTTTAAAGAACATTTTTTGCAGATGACATGCACCAAAGGAATTTACAAAATATTGTCATATAATCCCCTGAGAATGAAAACAATAATTTCACCTCTCGTTTTTGTTTTTACAGGCTAACTTCGGACACTAAGTTAAAGCAAAGACCATCTACAATAAGATGCCTCACTCTGGGGTGCCCTGTGGTGAGCATGCGATCGACGTGACACCGTGAGGTTGGAAGTAGCTTTAACATTCGTGTCCTCTCACAACGACGGCAGCAAGACTGAAAAAAGGAGGCATGTTTTGTTCGGCGTTTGGTTGTAGCAACAACAAGAAACAGTGTGGCCATTTGTCTTATTTTCGTTTTCCGAAGGATGAAGAAAGGTAATTTTGAAATTTGAATATGATTATTACAGTGTAGTGACAAATCTAAACATGTATTTGATGTGAAACATTGTGAGCGATAATAAGCGTATGTTGGAGATTTGGCAGATGTTTTCCCACCCTACATACCGATGGGCAACATCTATTCTGGTGTGTTCTATTTTATACCAATGTTACAGTTTATATTTAAATCTACTGGTATATTTAGGTCTAGAAAATGGGTGATTAACTGCCGTCGCAAAGACTTGGACAACATGAAAGCAGCCTATTTGTACCAGAATTGCAGACTTTGTTCTGTCCACTTCGAAGACACCCAGTTCATGAATGCTGCCTCCAAAAACAAACTTGTGTGGACTGCCGTGCCAACGATCTTCCCTGCAGTTCCGAACCCACCCAAGCCCATCCGGTTGAAAAGACCATGTCGCCGAGAACGACTGCCCCTTGCATGTACTAAGAAGACCAAAGTTGAACCAGACTGTGAACATGGTGAAGGTAAGTAATTATGAAAATAATAATAAAAAAATATGGGTTGATCCTTTTGTCATGATTAATCATCATGCTGATCAATAACTGCTTTAAATTTAAAAATAAGTGATCTTGGGTCTGACAGACAAAATAGTTAATATAGTGACTGTGAAAACATTTCCAATATTAATAATATTTGTATTTATTATTATCAAGTGTTGTATGTGTATTTATATAATCAATTATTTTTCAGGAAAATTATGAAGGTACAGGTACAGGTACAGGGAGGTCCCGAAGATACAAGCAGTTAGGTTCCACCTGGCATACTCGTAAAGCGAAATCTCGTATAACGAAACACATAACTAATGGTAAAATATAGGTTTGGTTCCAGGACCCCATCAATTAAAAAAAAGAAAAAAAAAGATGTTTTTCAAGCTAAAATAAACTATAGCAAACACAACAAACACACAGCGTCTATATTACCCACACTGTACTACCTATTCTGTAGAAAAAGCATTCTGAAAGAGAAAATAGCACACAAAATAACATAACTGCACATTAATTAAACATAAAACATGCATAACAAGCAAAGAAGACGTTGTAATGTAGGGGACGCCGCATGATACAAGAGAAGGTAGTGTAGTGGTCCCAAGGTTGGGGCCGCACACCTGCTAATTACCCCTAAATGTCAGGCCGTGCCATATGCTTAATTACCCTTCAGGTCATGGTTTGCTAGGGGTGACCTCAACCAAATCCCCCTTTGTCCAGCCTGGGAGTGGTAGGGCACGCATTTTGAACTTGATAATTTTACTCACCCCAGTTTGAATGTCGTATCATTGGATTTTCGATCTCGTATATTGAAAATAGACCCTAATTTACACATCTCGTATCATCGGATTCTCGTATACCGAAAGCTCGTATAACGGGACCTCCCTGTATATAATATACATGTAGTGCATTTAGTTCTGTAGATGTAGGGTGTGCTGTGTTTTTCCTAACATTAATTCTGAGTACAGTGCACACAAGCTTATAACATCACACAGGGCTTGAAAACGAAATAATTTCTCAAACACTTCATTCCGATCAGAAACAGTATTATTAATGTTCTGTTTTTCGTTCCTCCTCCATACATAATGTTCCTGAACCATTTAGAATGAAATGAAAACCGGTTAGAACGTTATTCTCAAACCATGTAATGAATATGCTATTAGCCCTAATAAATAATAATGTCTACATGACTACATTTTTATAGATGGTAATAAAGCCATACATTTCATGGTGCATAGTATCCAGCAAAATCAAACCCTTAGATGTCGTAAGAACTATATTATTATACGACTTAAATAAGGCAACACATTTATATATATAATACAGGAAGCGTAGTGTAGGAGTATGCAATCTCAGTCGTCGTAAAGACATGAATCACAAATTATTTATTAATATTATATATGGTAAAACTATATTAATTCGTAATATCACCAGCCCACAGATTAAATAAACCTAATCAATGAAGTCAATGACTACATGTGGTACTTCAAGGACTCGAACTTAGGACACTCACACCAAAATTTGGCGCACCAAGCATTAGGCTATGAACACAGTTAAAAATTTAAGCAAATACTCATGATATATAATCCCTTTTCGAATACTGGATATTAATCTAAGCATATTCTTAAACCAAACTGCAGTATAATAGTTTAACGATTGTATGATTGGAAGGTGTAATAAAATAAGGGAACGTGATGCATATCACGAAGACATAAATTCATAATTATATAAGGTATTATATATTGGTACTCCGTAGTGTAGTGGTTAGCACGCTCGGCTCACAACCGAGAAGTCCCGGGTTCGATCCCCGGACGGAGCGAAGATAGATGGGCAGTCTTTCTTAAAACCCGAGCCCCTGTCCACCCAGCAGTGAATGGGTACCGGGTGTTAGCCGGGGGTTTGTGACTCCCCCTCCTGGGGGGGTGGCTTCGGCCAACACTAAGCTGCAGCGGTAGATCACTACGGCTCTGAGGAATTATCCTCTAAACAAACAAACAAACAGGTAGAAAATAGTTATTCTTCACAAATAAAATGAAAAGTTGTGCATATGATACTATTTGAAACAAAACCACATCGTCAATTGCCAAGTGAACAAATACAGTAGACTTAATTAGTGCATGTATGTAATACAGATGCATTTACTTAAATCATTTGGCTACTGGAAGTGAAAATGGATTAGTGACCAAATATGGCATGGAACGAAAAAATAACATTATTAACCGGTTACAGGGATTTCAAAATAGCGTTTTTGCTCAGGAACAGTAAATATGATTACGTTTTCGTTTCCATTTTTGCTCCGAACATAATTTCGTTTGTTTCGGTTTTCGTTTTCGTTCCCTTAAACCGTTTCCAAGCCCTGATATCACATGAGTTCCAATAGGGAAATAATACCAATTTGCGGGGGTTTATCGAACTGTCGCCGATAGGAATTTTCGCCAAAACACCAATCGAGAACTCTCGCCGACGTGAAAATTTTCGGCGACATTTCCACTTGTAATAGATGAAAAGGCAAAATGAAGGCTATTTAATTATTGGACAGCACATTTTTAGCTTGTTTACGCCTTGAGTCATGGTTTTGTTGACTTTGATCACTTCACTATACTCTAAATATAACATTGTCATGATGAGCCACACGACCCCATCACCCTGCCCCTGGGCCCGCCTCAAGTATGTAGCCCTGGGACACTGCACCCTTCTTACTACATCAACATAACCAATATAGATTGTTAGTGGCCTAGTCTATCCACTCACAAATGAAGTACAGTGCTTAATAAGACAGAAATGTAGTGTGACCCACCTCAGCGTGCAGCAGTAAACATCTCGGCGTGACATGTTCTTGCCGTATGGAGGGAGTTGCTGCAAAGACCCTCTACAATTTATTATTTTATTCCTTATCTATGTTGGTTTCATGTCTGGTTCAATATAAACAGGTATGAAACACTTAAATTCAGGTCAGTTATGCAGCAAGTGAATGGGCCAGCAGACTGGTTACCTCCAGCCTCACAGCGGCGCCACCGTCGGCGTGATAACAGAAATTGCCTTTGGGAATCCCGAGTGAGGCATCTTATTGTAGAGGGTCTTTGGTTAAAGTAAGGTTAAACTAAAGGGGGAGAGGATTTCCGATAAGTCGTAATATTCGATAAGTCGGAAAGGGATAGAGCCCCTATTGTTCCCATTCAAAGAGGTTTTACTATATATATACCGTATTTGCCGGCGCATAAGACGCAGCTTTTTTCCAAGAAAGGGAATGCAAAATTCACCCTGCGTCTAATGCGGCCATATTACTAACGAGAGGTCGGGCAGAGAATGCAGAAAAATAAATGTCCTCAAAACACTAATAATCTTATTTTCTCTAAATATTTATGTAAAATACGGGTGCGTCTTATGCAGAGGCTTATGCAGAGGTGCGTCTTATGCGCCGGAAATACGGGTATTAAATATATATATTATATATATAATAAAATTTTAATATATATATATATATACAGTAAAAACCCTTATAACTCGGCACTGTATAACTCGGAATTTGATATAACTCGGCATGGCAAAGACTTTATTTTTTTTTTTTTTTTTTTTATGTTTGTCCTCGCCCGTGGTGGCGCAGGCAGGTTTGTTATAGTGACGCCTGTGATTAGAGGTTCATGCCGCCCCCGTGTCTCTCATGCACTCACAGTCGAAGGTAGAGTTAATGGACAAGGGCATGTGGGTGTTCTTAGGCCATCAAGGGTTTGCAGAAAGATTTCAAGTGGATTTAGGTTTCTCACTCGGGATCAAACTCGGGTTTTCGAGAACGCCACTCGGTGACGCAACCACTCGCTACCGCCCCCCCTAAACTGCATCTCATGGTTTTCACTGGGCAAAACATGCCCTCACAACCTCTTCTGTGAACATGTAAACAGAAAGCGGCAAAAAAAAAATTATCTCGGCATATTGATGTTATAAATGCATCTCTTCGCTTACACTCGGCAACTTCCTCAGTCGCATAAAGTCGTATTTTTGTACTTTGATCTTTTCCTGCAGGCGCAGGCTCTTCAATTTCATTCCCTTCCTGCTGGAGACACCTTGCGTGATGGAGCTGGACATCTTGAAATACAGTACTGTATGATGAAATCCCAAAACACGTAAAATAGGTGGCAAAGTAAAGCAAAGGTCGGGAACCAACCCAGTGTGAGGTGGCTTGGTCAGGTGCTAAAAGGAGCGTTGTTTAGGGCCATAAAATCTTGATAAACGAACTTCCGTTTTTTTGCGGAAATTGGAAAAAAGATTTTTCTGGCCAAAAACACCCAGCCTTGGGGTTTAGGAGCCATTTTTTAATTTTGGGGGAAACTTTCAACAATTATACAAGAGTAGTACAAAATTTCAGCAGGAAGGAATGATGCGAACCAGCTGCTGCAGGACAAAAAAGGCTGGCAAAGGTGGTTCAGTGCTTACCTTTGCCCTATTTGTGTTTTGGGGTTTATCAAATCCGCAATTCACCCATTCAGGGAAGGGGTGTCTTTTAGCGGACGGATGAATTGAAACTTAACCCTTCAGAAAAGGTGAAAGTTGCGGCAAGGGGCAGGGCCCCATCGTGCAATTTGGTTGTATGTATATAAATTAAGAATTTATTCATTAATTATTTTTTATTTTTTTAATAATTATTTATATTTATTTTTTTAAATTTTTTATAATATCGGGAGAAACATTTATAACTCGGAACATTGATAAATTTCTTGCAGGGAGAGTCCCTAGGTCGCCATTTTTATTTTATGTATATATATATTAATATATATATAAATAAATATATATAAATAATTATATATATAAATATATATATATATATAAAATATTAAAATATTTTAATATATATATATATTAATATAATATATCTATATATATATATATTAAATAATATATAGATAATAAAAATATATAGTATATATATTATATTATATATATAAATATATATATAAATATATAATATATATATATATATAATATATATAAATTATATATATATATATATAATATATATAAGATATATATTAAAAATATATTATAAATATATATATATAATATAACACACAAGCCAAAACACTGGGAACATGTTACTCCAACGGCTCCCAGCTCGAACAATTCGTTATTAGCTTTATATATATAACGCTTTTTTCTGAAAAAAATCTGTAGGTGTTTGACTGTTTGGTCGGCACACGGCCGAACAATACTTCTAACAAGACTTGTATGAGTTGAGATGCGTCACGAGTATGTGTCCCAGTTCCCAGCCAAAATGAAAGGAAATGAGTGTCTTGCCATAGCTGTCGCTCAGTATATACCGTATTTGCCGGCGCATAAGACGCACCTCCGCATAAGACGCACCCCTATTTTACAAAGAGGTTTTGTGAAGAAAAAAAATATTGGTGTTTTTGAGGGAATTTTTTTGTTTCTCGTAAAATTATAGTTATTAAAAAAAAACTAAAAGTAGTAGGGGAAAGCAAATGATTATGAGCATGTACCTAAATACAATATTGACAGTGCAATGAATGTGAATGAAAAATTATACGCGTTAAAATGTAAAGAGAATGACAGTGTAACCAATATCGGTCATAAATCATAATATATTGCAGGATGCCCCCACGAATTGATATTCTGATATTTTGCTACCTATGACATCTAGCTTAGATTTAATGTTGTAGGTATGCCTTTGTTGCTTTTCTGCTGTGTTTAGACTTTGTGGAAAATTTGCAGTATAGATATTGGTATTATTTTGGTAGTAGGCTTTCAAAAGTCCTAGGACTCTTACCGACACCATCGTGTAGCTTTCTTCATTCTGAGTATTTGAGCCCATTCCCATTTGGGGCAATTGAATAATAATGGCATTTCACATAGTACCGAAAATCTACTGTTATTCAGCCAGAAAGTTAAGTTAGGTTAAATCAGATTAGGTTAGGTTAGAGTGAGGTTTGGTTTTGTAACAGATGAATAGAGAAAATAACGAAAATTACCCAAAAATATGGCAGTGTAAAGCATAGCAATGGAAGGTACAGTGAAGGTGGTTCACACTCTGAAATCACGGCAGGGATTCCGTCAGCCGTGCCTTGTATTCACACTATTCGTCACGGTTCCGTATTTCGGCAGTTCCTGGGTCACCCTCTAAGCAGACATGGTGCCTCAGAGGCTATGCTTGAAGAAATTTGCATTAATAGCCACTTCTGTTGGATGAAGAAGAGGATTGTGAAACTCTAAAGACATTGTTTTGGGTACATAAAGCCTTTTAGAAAACGACAATTTTCAGCACGGCACAGTCTCATTACGTTATAAATATTCTTCCCCAGAAACCGTTACGTGACAGGACGGTGATGTATTGGAGCCGTGATGGCGGGGCACCGTTTAGTGTAACCCGTCTATTTGTTTTAATGTAAGAAAAATTCTAACGGATGTGATGAGACGGTGCCCTGTCACCCAAATTTTACCATGATGGTATGGTGTGATTCGGCCTTGAGAGGGACGGTGTGGCGCTGTGAGGGGTCTTGGTCTTGGTGTAACCGTGCGGAAGACTTTTTGTTCCGTTTTACAGATACCATTGCAGTCTTTTTACTAGCACTCTTTTATATAGTTTCCTTATCCGTAGAGGTACAAGGGTGAGGATTGAGGGGTCGAGGTGGTACCCAAAGGCCTCTGCTGTCTCCTATCCCCCCTTGCTTACCACTGTAGCGGCGCAACACACACACGCACATACACCAGCATCGGCTTAGGCCACCCCCCTGTCTGGGACCAGGATAGAGGCCGAGGGTGACCTGACGCTGACCTGCTTGTCCTCGCCCACACAACTGCAACACCAGCCAGGTAATTCAGTCAGCCACAGGACACACAGAGACACACACGCCGCGCACCTCTTGTCCCTACGTTTTACAATGACTCGCTGGCCCAAAAAACTACAAGCCACGACGCCCTTTTCTCCATCCTTGTGTGTATAGACAGACTCCCCAAGATACTACACCTTCCTCTCACCGCTCACACTCCTTCAAATATAACTTTAACACGCTCTTTGTTTCACTATTGCCATTTTACAACAATACTCATTCCAGCGAAAATTCCATCACCATTTTTTTGCCTCCCTTCTATCATCTCCTTCCAACTGTTGTGTCAACTTTTGTGGCCCGAGTCAAATGCGGGGTTAAGGCTAATCTAATATGTGGGATGTTTGTCTTTTCCAATGGGTGCGGGGAGGAGTTTTGAGCGGTAATGACCCATGGGTGGTGCGCGGAGGGCGTCGAGTGAAGTATCCAGGTGAAGCGGCAGACCTGAGTATCAGACGTTTTACAATGGAGAGCAGCAGCGGGGTGTGGGGTGATGTTTACATTGACACGGCCATCTTGGCAGCAACAATCGCTATCTTGTTGCCCCAGCTCTTATTTTCTCTTAAACTCCAACCTTTTTAGTATATGCATTACTGTTGATAACACACTTACACATTTTTGCTCAGTGAACTACTGCTCAACACAGATCACTCCAGAACCCTTTAGTATACACCACCGGCGTTTCTGCATTCTCTGCCCGACCTCTCATTCACTAATATGGCCGCATTAGACGCAGGGTGAACTTTGCATTCCTTTTTAAGGGAAAAAAGTGCGTCTTATGCGCCGGCAAATACGGTAACTGCTAAACTTCACTGTAAACTGTCTCAAAGTTTTTTGGTGTTTTATTTTATATTCTTCGTATAAATAAGTCACCATGGGGCCTAAGATTAGTGATAACAGCCAACCAAAAAGAAAATTTGATAGAATCACAATAGAGATAGAAAATAACACAATCGGTTACGAAAACAAAGATCACAAGCCATTGAAGAGGTTGAGAAATTGTTCTTGTTTTGGATCAATTTGGTTTGTATGATTAATTTTATGTTTGTTTAGTTTGTTTGATGAAACCTAACCTAACCTTAACCACTAAGTATACCTAACCTAACCTAACCTAACCTTAACCACTAAGTATACCTAACCTAACCTAACCTAACCTTAACCACAAAGTATACCTAACCTAACTTAACCTTAACTACAAAGTACACCTAACCTAACCTAACCTTAACCACAAAGTACACCTAACCTAACCTAACCTTAACCACAAAGTATACCTAACCTAACCTTAACCACAAAGTATACCTAACCTAACCTTAACCACAAAGTACACCTAACCTAACCTTAACCACAAAGTACACCTAACCTAACCTTAACCACAAAGTATACCTAACCTAACCTTAACCACAAAGTATACCTAACCTAACCTAACCTATATGATTTCTGTTTATCATAATGGATTCTGAGGAACATTGTCTATGAGTTTCTGTCGCAAATCACTACTTTGGGAGATATAAGATGTTTTTAATAGGAAGGAGAGTGTATAGGAGATATACAAATTAAATAACCTAACCTCACCTTTCGACTCACTAACCTAACCTAACCTCACGTTTTAACCTAACTAAAGCCAAATTCGCATTGAAAAGGGTTCGCGGCAAGGGAAAACTCGAGGCGATGCAGGTTACAAGAGGAAGAGCGAGGCGCCCGTAGACACTTATCTTTCTCCTCCCTATAAACAACATATCATCTCTCCAAAACGAATTATTTGCGATGAAAGCTTATAGAGAGAATGTTTCTTAGAATCCATTTAGGTAAACAGACACCATACTCCCAATAGACAAGTTGCCTCACAATTTTTTTTGGTAAAAGGTTGACCAATAGATTCCTAAACTATTAAAAATCACTAAACATTATAATTTCAAAGAAAAAGGCAAGAAATATATAAAAATAAGGTTTAAAGTTGCCCAAATGTCACGTGACTGCAAAAAGCTCCTAAGTGGTCGTGACGTCAGGAGTCGTACAGTCGCGGGAGGCTACCAAGGCTCTGTACGGTGCCTATACCTATGTACCTATAATGACACCAGCAAAGCCATAGGTCAAAGGAAAGGGGAAATAGATATCATTGGTGCTATGTGCCCAATATAGTCTAACTAAAAGCAAATTCTGGATCTGCCTGTAGACAATGGTCCAGGAGTGTCTGACATGGCTCTCTTGACCCCAATCAACAGACCTGACACACATCCTGTGGTTGCCATGACAATCCCTATAATATTGTCACAGTACAAAGGTGATTTGTAATACCATGACAGATTATTATGTTGCACGTCTTCAACCTAAAATTTAAGATTTATCAGCTGTACAGACTCTTTTGTTCCTTGTGCACCTACACTGTTCAGCTTTGATGGTATATAATTAAATCAAGTACTGTCTTATTACAGATGATAAAAGTGAGGCTGGCAACATGGTAGATTTTGAAATCAAGGAGGAAGACATAGAGATGAAAGAAGTTGTGGAAGTGAACCAGGAGAACCCAGAAAATGAGGAATCAGGCAGTACTGCAAGACGGGGAGAGAAGAGAGTCCTGTCTCCTTTCCATTCACCAGAGACCGAGAAACAGCGTCCTGAGGTGGAACAAGTGTGGATCAAAGAGGAGCGTAAGTAAGACTAACTATAGTTGCCCTTGATTGGTTAATTATCCCTAGATAGGAAACCTGTTGCAGATTTGGTGCAGTGAGTAGCACAAAAACACTGTTTAAGCGAGGTGCACATTGAGATGCAGGGGACGCAGCACAGAACAGGGCAGAAATTTGTAGACAGTGGTGTTAATGTGTTGTTAAATCTTTTTAATTGTAAGACCTAGAATCTATAACTAAACGTTAATACACGTATACAGATCTTACTGTTGTGGTGTTGGGTATATGCTAGCGTTGGGTAGACGTCTCTACATTAAATTTTTGAGAATTGGTGTGGTTTTAAGGGGAGCGTCACACCATTTCTTAATTACCGGTGGATTGTCATGATATTTTGTATGTCAAAAGTATGCTAATGCCGAAAAATCCTAGCTCATTTTCAGATCCAGAGCTCGATACGTAACTGCAAAAAAAATAAAACCTTTTTTTAAAGAAATTCAACACTTAATAACTTTCTTATCCAATGACTTGCACTGATGAAAAAAATACCAAATATGCATTACAACATATCCAAACGATTCATCTTTTAAGAATTTTGAATTTCATTCTTCTAAAGTGTTTAGCATTTTTTTAGTTTTTTTTTATCTCGTAAATGTATTTGTTATTACAGGGAGGTCCCGAAGATACGAGCAGTTAGGTTCCACCTGGCATACTCGTAAAGCGAAATCTCATATAACGAAACACATAACTAATGGTAAAATACAGGTTTGGTTCCAGGACCCCATCAATTATAAAAAAAAAAAAAAAAAAAAAAAAAAAACATGTTTTTCAAGCTAAAATAAACTCTAGCAAACACAACAAACACACAGCGTCTATATTACCCACACTGTACTACCTATTCTGTAGAAAAAGCATTCTGAAAGAGAAAATAGCACAGAAAATAACATAACTCCACATTAATTAAACATAAAACATGCATAACAAGCAAAAAAGACGTTGTAATGTAGGGGACGCCGCGTTATACAAGAGAGGGTAGTGTAGAGGTCCCAAGGTTGGGGCCGCACACCTGCTAATTACCCCTAAAGGTCAGGCCACGCCATATGCTTAATTACCCTTCAGGTCAGGCCTTGCTAGGGGTGACCTGACTGCGGTCCCAAGGTTGGGGTCGCACACCTGCTAATTACCCCTAAATGTCAGGCCGCGCCATATGCTTAATTACCCTTCAGGTCACGGCTTGCTAGGGGTGACCTCACTGGGGTCAACCAAATTCCCCTTTGTCCAGCCCGGGAGTGGTAGGGCGCACATTTTGAACTTGATAATTTTACTCACCCCAGTTTGAATGTCGTATCATTGGAATTTCGATCTCGTATATTGAAAATAGACCCTAATTTACACATCTCGTATCATCGGATTCTCGTATACCGAATGCTCGTATAACGGGACCTCCCTGTATTTCAAATACCATAAGACATTCAAATAAACTATCTGGCCTCACAGTGTGATGTTTGTTCCACGTCTGAGGCTCGGCAGATTGCCGCCGCCAACAGCGCCATCTATCGTCTGCTATCGATCCCCAGGCGGAGCAGAAATAGATGGGCTGTTGTCTTAAAAAAAAGTTTTTTTCGAGCCACTTCCTTGATTTCCTGACATTTCCTGACGATATCCCCTGATATCTACAATCTCGTTCAGAACACAACACTGACAACGGCACTGCGTGTCGGCACCGACGGGGATGAGTAGTAGTGTGTACTGTGTGGTAAGGCAGCGCGTGAATCCAGCGGTATGAAGACGTATCCCATACGTGTAGGAAGTGTATCCCATACGTGTACAAAGTGTATCCCATACGTGTAGGAAGTGTATCCCATACGTGTACAAAGTGTATCCCATACGTGTAGAAGTGTATCCATACGTGTACAAAGTGTATCCCATACGTGTAGGAAGTGTATCCCATACGTGTACAAAGTGTATCCCATACGTGTAGGAAGTGTATCCCATACGTGTACAAAGTGTATCCCATACGTGTAGGAAGTGTATCCCATACGTGTACAAAGTGTATCCCATACGTGTAGGAAGTGTATCCCATACGTGTAGGAAGTGTATCCCATACGTGTAGGAAGTGTATCCCATACGTGTACAAAGTGTATCCCATACGTGTAGGAAGTGTATCCCATACGTGTAGGAAGTGTATCCCATACGTGTACAAAGTGTATCCCATACGTGTAGGAAGTGTATCCCATACGTGTAGGAAGTGTATCCCATACGTGTACAAAGTGTATCCCATACGTGTACAAAGTGTATCCCATACGTGTACAAAGCAGCACGTGACGCCAGCAGTAGGAAGACGTATCCCATACGTGTACGAAGCAGCGCGAAAGTCGGGATGGTAAGAATTTAGGACTCGGCGCGAAACTCGAGGATCTCGAAACTCGCATAGCGTGAAACTCGGGAGGGTAGTGTAGAAGTTTGGAATGAACTAAATGAGGAGGTGATATCGGCACATAATGTGCACCAATTGAAAGAAAGACTGGATAAATGTAGATACGGAGACGGGACCACACGAGTGTAGCTCAGGCCCTGTAAAACACAACTAGGTAAATACAACTAGGTAAATACATCCTGTGGTTGCCATGACAATCCCTATAATATTGTACAAAGGTGATTTGTAATACCATGACAGATTATTATGTTGCACGTCTTCAACCTAAAATTTAAGATTTATCAGCTGTACAGACTCTTTTGTTCCTTGTGCACCTACACTGTTCAGCTTTGATGGTATGTAATTAAATCAAGTACTGTCTTATTACAGATGATAAAAGTGAGGCTGGCAACATGGTAGATTTTGAAATCAAGGAGGAAGACATAGAGATGAAAGAAGTTGTGGAAGTGAACCAGGAGAACCCAGAAAATGAGGAATCAGGCAGTACTGCAAGACGGGGAGAGAAGAGAGTCCTGTCTCCTTTCCATTCACCAGAGACCGAGAAACAGCGTCCTGAGGTGGAACAAGTGTGGATCAAAGAGGAGCGTAAGTAAGACTAACTATAGTTGCCCTTGATTGGTTAATTAACCCTAGATAGGAAACCTGTTACAGATTTGGTGCAGTGAGTAGCACAAAAACACTGTTTAAGCGAGGTGCACATTGAGATGCAGGGGACGCAGCACAGAACAGGGCAGAAATTTGTAGACAGTGGTGTTAATGTGTTGTTAAATCTTTTTAATTGTAAGACCTAGAATCTATAACTAAACGTTAATACACGTATACAGATCTTACTGTTGTGGTGTTGGGTATACCCTAGCGTTGGGTAGACGTCTCTACATTAAATTTTTGAGGATGGGTGTGGTTTTAAGTGGTGAGTATTTATACCATGCTTCACGGCAGCCGTGTTTGGAGGCTGCTGGGGCGCTGGCTACCACTTACTCCACTTACTATTTCCCTTGTTGCACCACTTTTTCTAGTGGGTATTTAGAGTTCATTTTCTTAATTGCAATAATGTTATATTTAATGATATATTGTGCCATTGTAAGTGTTACACACGTAGTGTAAGTGGGGTGCTTTGGTGTACTTGTGGTGTTACGTCGCCAGATATTGACACGCGTTTTCTTGGTATTGGTTTATTGAAGAAACGGTTCAACTGCAGAGAAAAACAAAATTCACAATGTAAGAACCACGTTTAACGAAATCAACCATTCTTAATCACAAATACAAAATATACCTGAATCAACTCAGTCCCCATAATAATCTCATCACGTTACACAGATTACGTAAAGCACTCATCCTTTATGTTAACTAGACTCCACAAATTCATATATCACAATCACAAGATACACACCAAGTCTACTTACAATTTCTGGCGCTCTCTAGGTATTCACGAATCCAAACAAGTATCTACTGGGTGCATCCATAGCCTAACGCAGCCACAAAAACACCTGGTGTTGTCCCCGGTACAGCCTCACACCGGTTACTTGGTCTCGTGGCTACCCACGCTATAGTACTGGTATAGTAGTTTCCTGGTGTGGTGGTGGTGTGGTGGTGAGGCTTGTGGTAGGGACACTGTTTCACTGGTGTGGTTGTGGTGTGGCGGTGAGGCTTGTGGTAGGGACACTGTTTCACTGGTGTGGTGGTGGTGTGGCGGTGAGGCTTGTGGTAGGGACACTGTTTCACTGGTGTGGTTGTGGTGTGGTGGTGAGGCTTGTGGTAGGGACACTGTTTCACTGGTGTGGTTGTGGTGTGGCGGTGAGGCTTGTGGTAGGGACACTGTTTCACTGGTGTGGTTGTGGTGTGGTGGTGAGGCTTGTGGTAGGGACACTGTTTCACTGGTGTGGTTGTGGTGTGGCGGTGAGGCTTGTGGTAGGGACACTGTTTCACTGGTGTGGTGGTGGTGTGGTGAGTCATGTCCTGTACCACACTGACACACACACACTGATCTGTGGCGGTGTGGTGGTGGTGGTGTCACTGTGGTGGTTCCAGTGTCTATAAATAACATGGTGGAGACCGAAATGAGAGTGCCACACACACACACTCAGCTGGCAAGGCGTGGGTGTCTGTGTTTACGCCTGGCTTGAGGGTTGCCAGACTACCCAGTACCCACGCTGTCAACAAAACACATCGCTTACTCTCCGACACCAATACAAAAGAAAAATCCGACCTATTTTAGGTGTTACAGTAAGCATAATTATTTGTTATTATCACTCGTAGTTATTTCGTAACTCATAGCGGCATGGGGTCTTTGAGTACACTTGGCATTTCACTTGTTTTTCATTCGGGATTTCACTTACGTCGTTTTTTCCACCTTCATCATGCACCTCAACGTCAGGGTCAACGTCAGGGCCCTTACTACTTATATCTATGTTACATAAATCAACTACCAATTCGCCACCAAAGGCCTCAAACTCAATATCACTTATGTAGCTTTCCACATCGGTTTATGGTACTGTTGTCGCTCGGAATTAAGGGCGAAACACCAACCGAGAACTCTCTTCGACGTCAACATTTTCAACGACACTTGTAATAGATGAAAAGGAAGAATAAAGGGTATTTCATTATTGGACACATTTTTCGCTTGTCCCAAAACACCAACTGCAGTGTATTACAATACATGGATATTGGTTACGTAACCTGACCTAACAGGGGGGTTGCGCTCAACAAGGCCTCCCGCTAGTTCACTAACCTAGCATGCACATTGGTTACGTCACCTAACAAACTGTTCAAACAGTTGCTGGTATGTTATCCCTTAATGCAGAAAACACGGGTAAAAGCTGGTTACACACATACAGGGAGGTCCCGAAGATACGAGCAGTTAGGTTCCACCTGGCATACTCGTAAAGCGAAATCTCGTATAGCGAAATACATAACTAATGGTAAAATATAGGTTTGGTTCCAGGACCCCATCAAAGACATGCTTTTCAAGCTAAAATAGACTATACCAAACACAAAAAACACACAGCGTCTATATTACCCACACTGTACTACTTATTCTGTAGAAAAAGCATTCTGAAAGAGAAAATAGCACACAAAAGGCTGTACTACTGTAGAGGGACGGGGTTGTACAAGACGTTGTACTGTAGGGGACGCCGCGTGATACAAGAGAGGGTAGGGTAGGTAAGGGACAAGGGAGGGGTGCGCAGACCTCTTCCACTGCGCATCTGAATCATTGTACATTGTTGTGTACAGTACACTTTAGCTAGACACGGGTTACACCAAACACAGAGTTCACACACAGGTTTATTTCGGCGGGAATATGTAGGTACAGCGGAGGAATGCCACGAGGAACAGAGAGAGGAGGAGTGGTGTCCTCTCACTGTGGTGGTAGGTAGGTAACTGCCAGAAGCTGGACTAGGAAGCCAGGGTGGGAACCCAGCAACGGAGGTGTGGGAGGAATTTGGGTCACGAGCGAGTCAGGTCCACGCCAGGTGTTGGCTTGACCTTTATGGGTAAATAGCCAGGTGTGCGGCCCCAACCTTGGGGCCACCACAACATCATCATACAGCCCAGATGCATACGTGGTAGGGTGCGCATTTTGAACTTGGTAATTTTACTCACCCCAGTTTGAATGTCGTAGCATTGGATTTTCGATCTCGTATATTGAAAATAGAGTCTAATTTACTCAGCTCGCATCATTGATTTCTCGTATACCGAATGCTCGTATAACGGGACCTCCCTGTATATATATATATATATACAGTCAAACCTCGATATAACGGACCTCGATTTAACGGACTTCGGATTTAACGGACTCCATTCACGAGACAAATTTGCGGCAAGAATGGCATATCAGACCGCTTATCGTCGCTGTTATCGTCAACTCGACATCATTTTTTTCGTTTTATTTTGGAATGCTTGGGTTTTAAGGAGTTTTAATGTATCAGATATTAAGATATATAGGTAGGAGCCTGTGTTGCTAGTGATTTAGTTGTAGAAGGTGTGTATGTGGGTTAAAATATTGAATATTAGCACGTATTACAATTTCTTGACTTCTTCTTGTGACCTCTTTCTCTTAAGTTTCGCTTCGTAGGTCCTCTCCTCTCCTCTCCTCTCCTCTCCTCTTCTCTTCTCTCCTCTTCTCTTCTCTTCTCTTCTCTCCTCTCCTCTCCTCTCCTCTCCTCTCCTCTCCTCTCCTCTCCTCTCCTCTCCTCTCTCTCCTCTCCTCTCCTCTCCTCTCCTCTCCTCTCCTCTCCTCTCCTCTCTCTCCTCTCCTCTCCTCTCCTCTCCTCTCCTCTCCTCTCCTCTCCTCTCCTCTCCTCTCCTCTCCTCTCCTCTCCTCTCCTCTCCTCTCCTCTCCTCTCCTCTCCTCTCCTCTCCTCTCCTCTCCTCTCCTCTCCTCTCCTCTCCTCCTCCTCCTCCTCCTCCTCT
>JACEEZ010018929.1:192500-257500 GCA_016584305.1 Chionoecetes opilio | reverse complement strand
GGTTCCACCTGGCATACTCGTAAAGCGAAATCTCGTATAACGAAACACATAACTAATGGTAAAATATAGGTTTGGTTCCAGGACCCCATCAATTATAAAAAAATTATAAAAAATAAGAAAAAAGACATGTTTTTCAAGCTAAAATAAACTATAGCAAACAACAAACACACAGCGTCTATATTACCCACACTGTACTACCTATTCTGTAGAAAAAGCATTCTGAGAGAGAAAATAGCACACAAAATAACATAACTGCACATTAATTAAACATAAAACATGCATAACAAGCAAAAAAGATGTTGTAATGTAGGGGACGCCGCGTGATACAAGAGAAGGTAGTGTAGCGGTCCCAAGGGTGGGGCCCCACACCTGATAATTACCCCTAAAGGTCAGGCCGCGCCATATGCTTAATTACCCTTCAGGTCACGCCCTGCTAGGGGTGACCTGACTGCGGTCCCAAGGTTGGGGTCGCACACCTGCTAATTACCCCTAAATGTCAGGCCGCGCCATATGCTTAATTACCCTTCAGGTCAGCGCCTTAAAACAACAACAATAACAATACCCTTCAGGTCACGGCTTTCTAGGGGTGACCCCACTGGGGTCAACCAAATCCCCCTTTGTCCAGCCCGGGAGTGGTAAGGCGCGCATTTTGAACTTGATAATTTTACTCACCCCAGTTTGCATGTCGTATCATTGGATTTTCGATCTCGTATATTGAAAATAGACCCTAATTTACACATCTCGTATCATCGGATTCTTGTATACCGAATGCTCGTATAACGGGACCTCCCTGTATTGGCTCCGCTCCCATCAGAAAACTGCTCTTCAAATGTTTACCAGATCTGATCTGATCCATGATCCAGTGGACAAGCAGCTCAGCTTCAGCCACCAGAATTATCATATTTTCAGATTGATTATCGTACAACCTTAGGTAAAATCATATAGTCAGTAAATGACTTTATAATTTTAGTAAATAACTTGTAATTTACTTTAGTAAATAACTTGGTAATTTTACTCACCCCAGTTTGAATGTCGTAGCATTGGATTTTCGATCTCGTATATTGAAAATAGACCCTAATTTACACATCTCGTATATCGAATGCTCGTATATCGAATGCTCGTATAACGGGACCTCCCTGTATATGGTAAACTGCCTGATCTGATCATTACATTTGATATGTTGTGATATATATATTGTATGTACACTCCTCGCCTTAGCCGGGCGAGAATCCACTCACCCCAAACCTCCTGGCGTGTCACTTCCTTTTAAATGCCTTATCGACGGTCCTAGATTGTAGAAGGGGAATACACACACACACACACACACACACACACACACACACACACACACACATCTGCTGTGTATCTCTGATATGACGAGAGAGAGAGAGAGAGAGAGAGAGAGAGAGAGAGAGAGAGAGAGAAGAGTTAATGGAGAAGAAATATAAAACAAATATATAAAACAGAGAACCACCTAATATAATACGACTAATATAAATTTGAGTGCGGAAAGAAAGTAGAGAAACGGAGGAAGCGAGGGCAGGAGAGAGAGGGGGGAGAGGGGGGAAGGCGCGAGATAGGGTCATATTACCGCGGTAGGAAACGGAGAGGATGAGCAGGAAAGAAAATACAGAGAGAGAGAGAGAGAGAGAAGGGGGGAGCGATAACGGAACAAGTTATCATAATCATTATTGGTAGAAAATCAACTGCAATAATAATTATAACACTATTTTAACGCCGATTTATACATTTTGCTGAATGGGAAGAAAACTATATTACGACCGAGAGGAAATGCCCATTCCTTTCCACTGCAGTGATTCAATAGGCCATTATACGCTAAACGATCATAAACCTGACTAAACAAAATGCCGCCTCAATTTGGGTGTGCTCTTGAAACACTTTTGGTTTTTACAATTGGGGCGGCAAAGCTAATGAGGGGAGACGTATGAAATTCATCAAGGTCATTAGATACCACACCTGCATATTTCTCTCTCTCTCTCTCTCTCTCTCTCTCTCTCGAATGAGATGGAAGGAGAGAGAGAGAGAGAGAGAGAGAGAGGAGAGAGAGAGAGAGAGAGAGAGAGAGAAAGTTAATGGAGAAAAACAATTTACAAATAAGATTCAAGCTGGAAAAGCGTAGATTTAGAAACAAAATAGGGAAAAACTGGTTCACAAATAGGGTGGTGAATGAATGGAATGGACTCAGTAGACAGGTAGTTTGTGCGGAGTCTTTAGGGAGCTTTAAAGAGGGCTGGATAGGTTCATGGATGGGGATGAAAGGTGGATGTAGGTAGTGTTAAGTGACAGAAACTACCACGTGTAGGCCTCGCGGCCTCTTGTAGCTTCCTTATTTTCTTATGTTCTTAAATAGGAGGTCAAAGAAGGATGGAGGAGAGAGAGGGGTATAGGGTCAATTCTCCGCGGTCAGAATAAAGAGAGATTAGAAGGATTAGGATTAGTAGGAGAAGAGGGTGAATGGAAGAAGAGGAGGAGGAGGTAAAAAAAATACAAGAGAGAGAGAGAGAGAGAGATGCATTCTGCATTTTTTCCTCGCAATATGATTTACCTCCCTTTCAGAAATGCATATGTTGAAAGAGTGTTCTTATTATTATTGTATTTGATTTTCTTCCAATAATGATTATGATAACTTTTTCCATTATAGCCCCCTCACCCTCTCTCTCTCTCTCGTGTCCCACCTGCAGCGCCGCCAAGATGAAGCCTGCACAACTGTTTCTCTCTCTCTCTCTTTCTCTCGAATGAGAGAGAGAGAGAGAGAGAGAAGAGAGAGATAAGATAAGATTTTCATCCTATCTAGACACTTTGCAAGTACCAACTACAAGGTTATTGACTATACAAAGCGCCGCCACGTCAGCACGAACTAGGCGGACTCGAACCGCTGACCGAATGCACAGGGACGCTGCACATTGCGAGCTCACGTCTCTACCAACCTTGCCACCCTGACGGGCTAGAGAGAGAGAGAGAGAGAGAGAGAGTTAATGGTGAAGAACTATTTACAAATAGGTCACAGAAGGATGGAAGAGAGAGAGCGCGGTAGGAAAAATAGAGGAGGATATGTAGTGTGTGTATGTGTGTGTGTGTGTGTGTGTGTGTGTGTGTGTGTGTGTTTCCCTTCTGCTATCAAGTGACCTTTGATAAGGCATTTAAAAAGATAAAGAGGTGACACGCTAGGTAGTTTGGGGTGAGTTTTTGAGGGACATTTCTCGCCCAGAAAAGGCCGTGAGTGTACATGTTATTTGGCAATATGAATACAAGTTTACTATTCATTGTGTGTGCATGTTATTATCATGATTATAGTTATAGTGAAACTTATTTGATATTGGATTATTCAATAATTCGAAGTTGGTCATCAAATCATATTTGAGCTGTATTTGATAGCGCCTAAATAATTGATAAAGTTGACTAATATAAATGATAAATATTTTGTTGTTGTGTTATTACTTTTCCAACGGAAACAGTGTTAATATTTCATTTATCATGTCAAAATGGTTAATAATTATTCATATACATTTCACAATTTAAGTTGCATGATATACCATATATATATACATATACACAAATTGTGGACACAAAAACAGACAAAATTGAGACCAGAAATGATTATAGATATAACCAAGGACCTCTCAGAAGCTCTCAGAGCATGAAATTTACAAAAAATCCCCAGCTGAAGTGAATAGTGAATAATTCATATACTTGTTATACGTCTTGGTGGCAGAATCATATAGAGTCTTAGCTTGTGATACGTGTGACAGCCTGGTGGTAAATGATATATCAACACTAGCAGACGATAGGTGGCGTTGTTGACGCCAATCTGCAGAGGCGGAAGTTGCAGCTGAACAGCTCCCGCCAGTCTTGGTGGCAGACTCATATAGTCTTAGCTTGTGATACGTGTGACAGCCTGGTGGTAAATGATACATCAACACTAGCAGACGATAGGTGGTGCTGTTGGGGCCAATCTGCCGAGGTGGAAGTTGCCGCAGAACAGCTCCCGCCAGTCTTGGCGGCAGTCTCATTCCAACATTCGTCTTGGAAGACGCTTAAGTATTTTTCAGGGTATTTTTTAGGAGAAAAAAAGAGCATCTTATAAGCCATAAAATACGGTAATGCAAGGATCCGAATAATGCAGGGGTAAAATAAAAATTATAAAAAAAATTCTAGGTGAATATAGAACATTTCTAAGTCATGCAAATATCAATAAACATAAGATAAATCATGTAAATAAATAAATCTACAGTAAAAATACACAATACAGTACTGTACAGGAGTAGTGTACAGTACTATCAGTCCTACGTCTGGCAGCGGCAGCCGGCAGCAGTATCATGATGGCGGAGATTTCCTCCTCCTTCTTGGAGTTGTTTGTAGGGCTGCGAGGACCCCTTGAGGAGCCCTATGATCCCTGGTGATATCCTATGATGCTATCACAGGCGTGGTAGCTGACCTGTCTTCTTCAGGAAGGCACAGGTGAGGCGGATGACAGCGTGTTGTCCTGAGAGGTAGGCAGGGCGCCAGGCGGGGCAGGTCGCTCGCCAGCAGGGTGGGCAGGGTTTTACGTCATTACTAATTATTATATATCGTAGTGATTATGGTGAGCTGTTATATACACATGTCATTATTTAGGTCAGTGTAGTACCGCGTGTCACCTTAAATAAGGGTTATTTAAAGGTGTTGAGGTGGCGGGGTAGCCAGTGACAGGGAAACATTGTTGCCACGGCCACCCCGTAACACTAATGGAAAAAGTGTCCGTGTGACATGACCTTTAAAGGCCGTGTCAAACGTCTTGTTGACTTGTGATTGGTCGAGAAGTTTTAGAAACAGTTTACCATTGGCTGGTGACTGATGACAAGTTTGATGACGTCATTACTCGTCCAAGCCAGTCAGGCCCTTCCTACCTGTTAACTACCTAACGAGGGAGGCTTGCTGGATAAGGTAGTAAGGGCAGGTAATATCTAGGTGGTGGGAGAGCGGGTGGTAGCTGGAGATACCACCTTCGTTGCTAGATCTGGGTCCAAGGCTCAATGGCCTCAGATCACTCGCCAATACAACATTTTTTCAGTCCAACAACATACACAACTGCATTCTTTGTTTTCAGCAATGGCAGCGTCTACAGAACAGTGTAATTTTGACAGCTCAAAACAAGAAACTGAAGAATTTTCCATCAAGAATTACCCAGAACTTAATGTGAGTGTTATGTATCAATTGTACAGTTGGCACAAAAAAACTTAGGACGTAAAAAAACTTAGGACGGGAATAACGTCCTTAGCTTTTTTGGCAATTTCGGTGGGAGCGATTGAATTTTTTTACGTCTATTGTATATCTGGCAGTGTACTAGGCTATCTGCAGTAGATTCCTCGCTGCTGCCCGCTCAGTATCTTCCAAGTCATAATAGGAAGAGGTTGATGTGTTTGGTTCTCCCACCTTCCTACACCCCTTTTCGCCCCTCCATCCTCTACCGCCTCCTCCAAGTCTACTAAAGCATTGTGTCGGGCAAATCTCTATCCATTGTGAAGAAAACACATATAGTAACCTTGTATGGAGGTGGAAAAATCATGGGCCAGATAGCGAGGGAGATGTGCGTCTCCAAAAACACCGTCTCGGTCTGGTGCAGGCGGGCGCAAGATGGTGAGTTAGAGTTTGCTTTGGTGTGGAAGAATGGGTCAGAGCGACCAAGAAAACTTCATAGAAGACTGATCAAATGGTCAATCAGATTGTTGATGTCAACAATCCTATTGAGCAGTTGATCAGTCTTCTTTGAAATTTTTCTTGGTCGCTCTGACCCATTCTTCCACACCAAAGCAGTTTCTAACTCACCATCTTGCGCCCGCCTGCACCAGACCAAGACGGTGTTTTTGGAGACGCACATCTCCCTCGCTATCTGGCCCATGATTTTCCCACCTCCATACAAGGTTACTATATGTGTTTTATTCACAATGGATAGAGATTTGCCCGGCACAATGCTTTAGTAGACTTGGAGGAGGCGGTAGAGGATGGAGGGGCGAAAAGGGGTGTAGGAAGGTGGGAGAACCAAACACATCAACCTCTTCCTATTATGACTTGGAAGATACTGAGCGGGCAGCAGCGAGGAATCTACTGCAGATAGCCTAGTACACTGCCAGATATACAATAGACGTAAAAAAATTCAATCGCTCCCACCGAAATTGCCAAAAAAGCTAAGGACGTTATTCCCGTCCTAAGTTTTTTTACGTCCTAAGTTTTTTTGCGCCGTCTATATTAGTTTTCGTTGAATTTTATTTTAATTAATCTCATGTGTCTTAATTTAAAATTAGCAAGAGTACTTTTTTATACTCTGTATAATTGCATTTTATACTCTGTATAATTGCATTTTATACTCTGTAAGATTGCATTTTATACTCTGTATAATTGCATTTTATACTCTGTATAATTGCATTTTATACTCTGTATAATTGCATTTTATACTCTGTAAGATTGCATTTTATACTCTGTATAATTGCAATTTATACTCTGTATAATTGCATTTTATACTCTGTAAGATTGCATTTTATACTCTGTATAATTGCATTTTATACTCTGTATAATTGCATTTTATACTCTGTAAGATTGCATTTTATACTCTGTATAATTGCATTTTATACTCTGTATAATTGCATTTTATACTCTGTATAATTGCATTTTATACTCTGTAAGATTGCATTTTATACTCTGTAAGATTGCATTTTATACTCTGTATAATTGCATTTTATACTCTGTATAATTGCATTTATACTCTGTAAGATTGCATTTTATACTCTGTATAATTGCATTTTATACTCTGTATAATTGCATTTTATACTCTGTAAGATTGCATTTTATACTCTGTATAATTGCATTTTATACTCTGTATAATTGCATTTTATACTCTGTATAATTGCATTTTATACTCTGTAAGATTGCATTTTATACTCTGTAAGATTGCATTTTATACTCTGTATAATTGCATTTTATACTCTGTATAATTGCATTTTATACTCTGTAAGATTGCATTTTATACTCTGTATAATTGCATTTTATACTCTGTATAATTGCATTTTATACTCTGTAAGATTGCATTTTATACTCTGTATAATTGCATTTTATACTCTGTATAATTGCATTTTATACTCTGTATAATTGCATTTTATACTCTGTAAGATTGCATTTTATACTCTGTATAATTGCAATTTATACTCTGTATAATTGCATTTTATACTCTGTATAATTGCATTTTATACTCTGTATAATTGCATTTTATACTCTGTAAGATTGCATTTTATACTCTGTAAGATTGCATTTTATACTCTGTATAATTGCAATTTATACTCTGTATAATTGCATTTTATACTCTGTATAATTGCATTTTATACTCTGTAAGATTGCATTTTATACTCTGTATAATTGCATTTTATACTCTGTATAATTGCATTTTATACTCTGTATAATTGCATTTTATACTCTGTAAGATTGCATTTTATACTCTGTAAGATTGCATTTTATACTCTGTATAATTGCAATTTATACTCTGTATAATTGCAATTTATACTCTGTTATAATTGCATTTTATACTCTGTAAGATTGCATTTATACTCTGTATAATTGCATTTTATACTACTGTATAATTGCATTTTATACTCTGTAAGATTGCATTTTATACTCTGTATAATTGCATTTTATACTCTGTATAATTGCATTTTATACTCTGTAAGATTGCATTTTATACTCTGTATAATTACATTTTATACTCTGTAAGATTGCATTTTATACTCTGTATAATTGCATTTTATACTCTGTAAGATTGCATTTTATACTCTGTAAGATTGCATTTTATACTCTGTATAATTGCATTTTATACTCTGTAAGATTGCATTTTATACTCTGTATAATTGCATTTTATACTCTGTAAGATTGCATTTTATACTCTGTATAATTGCATTTTATACTCTGTAAGATTGCATTTTATACTCTGTATAATTGCATTTTATACTCTGTAAGATTGCATTTTATACTCTGTATAATTGCATTTTATACTCTGTAAGATTGCATTTTATACTCTGTATAATTGCATTTTATACTCTGTATAATTGCATTTTATACTCTGTAAGATTGCATTTTATACTCTGTATAATTGCATTTTATACTCTGTATAATTGCATTTTATACTCTGTAAGATTGCATTTTATACTCTGTATAATTGCATTTTATACTCTGTATAATTGCATTTTATACTCTGTATAATTGCATTTTATACTCTGTATAATTGCATTTTATACTCTGTATAATTGCATTTTATACTCTGTATAATTGCATTTTATACTCTGTATAATTGCATTTTATACTCTGTATAATTGCATTTTATACTCTGTATAATTGCATTTTATACTCTGTATAATTGCATTTTATACTCTGTATAATTGCATTTTATACTCTGTATAATTGCATTTTATACTCTGTATAATTGCATTTTATACTCTGTAAGATTGCATTTTATACTCTGTATAATTGCATTTTATTCTCTGTATAATTGCATTTTATACTCTGTATAATTGCATTTTATTCTCTGTATAATTGCATTTTATACTCTGTATAATTGCATTTTATACTCTGTATAATTGCATTTTATACTCTGTAAGATTGCATTTTATACTCTGTATAATTGCATTTTATACTCTGTATAATTGCATTTTATACTCTGTAAGATTGCATTTTATACTCTGTATAATTGCATTTTATACTCTGTATAATTGCATTTTATACTCTGTATAATTGCATTTTATACTCTGTATAATTGCATTTTATACTCTGTATAATTGCATTTTATACTCTGTATAATTGCATTTTATACTCTGTATAATTGCATTTTATACTCTGTATAATTGCATTTTATACTCTGTATAATTGCATTTTATACTCTGTATAATTGCATTTTATACTCTGTATAATTTGCATTTTATACTCTGTATAATTGCATTTTATACTCTGTATAATTGCATTTTATACTCTGTATAATTGCATTTTATACTCTGTAAGATTGCATTTTATACTCTGTAAGATTGCATTTTATACTCTGTATAATTGCATTTTATACTCTGTATAATTGCATTTTATACTCTGTAAGATTGCATTTTATACTCTGTATAATTGCATTTTATACTCTGTATAATTGCATTTTATACTCTGTAAGATTGCATTTTATACTCTGTTAATTGCATTTTATACTCTGTATAATTGCATTTTATACTCTGTATAATTGCATTTTATACTCTGTATAATTGCATTTTATACTCTGTATAATTGCATTTTATACTCTGTATAATTGCATTTTATACTCTGTATAATTGCATTTTATACTCTGTATAATTGCATTTTATACTCTGTAAGATTGCATTTTATACTCTGTAAGATTGCATTTTATACTCTGTATAATTGCATTTTATACTCTGTAAGATTGCATTTTATACTCTGTAAGATTGCATTTTATACTCTGTATAATTGCATTTTATTCTCTGTATAATTGCATTTTATACTCTGTATAATTGCATTTTATACTCTGTATAATTGCATTTTATTCTCTGTATAATTGCATTTTATACTCTGTATAATTGCATTTCTAATAATTATGAAATCTTACAGATGCTTCAAAGAACAAGGTAATAATTGTAATTTCTTTTTACAACTATTGGCAATGGCAAGGCTTTGTTTTACCGTAGTCTTTCAAATTTCGCCATTTTCCAAATTTTGCCAGGCATCATAATATTTCTTACATTTTTAGCGTAACTTGTGACTTAGATGTGCAGAAGAGGCACACGTATCACTTTATATCAAACCTTCATAACACACGTTGTTCCAGTGTTGTTTTACTCAATATATTTGCAGGAGGCAGTATTATACATCTCACTCTCTAAATTTGTCTTGATTTGTAAAGAAACGACAATGGTCGATTTTCGGTCGATAAGCTATAAGATCTCGCACATTTTTCAAGCATGGCTGGAACTTGTTTGCGCGTTTCAAGAGAAATTATTAGAGATGCCGGCATCTTCTAGTGGTAATACTATATGTAAAGAAATATGCACTTCTGTACATTTTTTTGTTTGAGAAAAAGACATCAGGGAAATCCCCGTGAGTGGCGAACTTATTGTAGGTTGTAAACAATGGGTGGTGAAATTTAGAAAATGCCCCCATTTTGGCAGTCTGCCGAGCTGCAACGTATGTTTGGGGACCACATATCAGCAAAATGTCATTTCGAAAGAAACTTTTTCCCTAGTTCCCCTAGTTTTTTTTAACGTGTTGTTTAAGTTGACAGGCGTGCGCAGCTTAAACGTACCTCGGGGATGTGCGCCCTACCCTTTGGCCATACATGTCACCTTGGATATATTGGCACAAAAGCCATACTTGGCAACTCGAGAATCGTAAGTCAGAGAACGAACGTATTTTCCTCTTCGAAAATTTCATTGCCCCATTTATTTTTGTACAGTCAAACCTCGATATAACGGGCTAAAGGGGGGGAGGAGTGGTCCGTTAAAGCCGATTGTCCGTTATAGTGAGGGTATTTTTCCAAGGGTGGAAAAATATATGAAAAAAATGGAAAAATTGTGAAATAAATGAGAAATAATCACACACAACCAGACTGTGTAGCTATGTTGGGAGGTAAACATTGACTGGCACTACATGCTGAATTTGGTCCGCTCCTACACGTGAAATAAATGAGAAATAATCACAAACACAACCAGACCGTGTAGCTAGTCAAGTTCAAGCTCTAGTGAAAGGTAAACAAATTACCACGAGCCAGATTCAGCCGTGGCTTTCAAAGGTATTGCTTATTATCAAGACTAATGCTCATTATTATATATATTATATGGTTGTGAAGTGCAGTTCTATACACGTGTCACTATTTAGGTCAGTGTAGCACTGCGTGGCACCTTAGATAAGGGTGATTTAGGGTGTTGAGGTGACAGGGAGACGTAGCAGCGGCCACGCCATTATACTAATAGTCACTATTTTAAACAATACACACCTTCTACCACTAAATCACTAGCAACACAGGCTCCTTCCTTATAATTTTATATCTTAATATGTGATACATCAAAACTTAAAACCCAAGCATTCCAAAGTAAAATGAGAAAATAATACAATTATGTTGAGTTGACAATTTGAGCGGTCCGAATATGAAAATAAATAAACGGTCTAATATGAAAAAAAAAAAAAAAAGCCACGCAAATTGAGTCCGTTATATCCGAAGTCCGTTACATCGAGGTCCGTTATATCGAGGTTTAACTATTTACATACATACATGAAAATCTTATCATAAATAATTGTATATCAGTCGATGTGCAATAATATTTTGATATACCGTACATAATTTTCTGTAAGAAGAATAGTTTGTTGTGAAAAGGGCAAAACTATATTTACGGGGGTAAATAACCTTACAAAGGCTCAAAAATTGTTTTTCGAACCTAATATCGGAAAACGAAGACCAGATTTGTGATCACCATCAGCAAAAGCCACTATCAACCAAGTTTCATCCAAATCCGGTGAAAATAATTTTTGCCAAAAATCTGAAGGCTAGGTAGGTAGGGGGCCAGGAATTTTTTTTTTAAATCACATTTTCATTTCAAGAACCATAAAAGCTAGGAGAAAACTAAAAAAAAAGAAAAAAAAAAAAAAAGATGCAGCTGTTGACGGCCGTCCCTGTGGTATACGCGGAATTAAATTTCATCCATAAATACTAATCACATAAATCAATTTTTTGTAATATTCCAAAAAATTGATAGATCTCAAAAACGTGACATGGTAGGAAGAAATGGATAGCGCTATCGGGTAGATCTCGTGAAGCTGGACATAATTTATTTGTGTCCTTTTTTTTTCTTGGGTCAATAGTTTCGAAGTAAAGTTTAAAAAACAAATCAAGGCAAATTTTTGAGGAATTTTGCAGCCAGAAAATTAGATTTTTTTTATTTACACACATACAAAAATAATCTCAGTAAAAATTATGTATAATTACGTTATTAATTGTTGTTAAATGTCATTTTCCCAGTGACGAATATTTGTGGAGTTAGAATCGTTTTTGTTTGCATATACAGGGAGGTCCCGTTATACGAGCATTTGATATACGAGAGTCCGATGATACGAGATGTGTAAATTAGGGTCTATTTTCAATATACGAGATCGAAAATCCAATGCTACGACATTCAAACTGGGGTGAGTAAAATTGCCAAGTTATTTACTAAAATTATAAAGTCATTTACTGACTATGATTTTACCTAAGGTTGTACGATAATCAATCTGAAAATATGATAATTCTGGTGGCTTGGTACGACAATGTGGCCTACAAAAATTCACATCCCTGGACGATGTACAATGATTCAGATGCGCAGAGACGAGTTTGTGGGCAGTGGAAGAGGTCCGCGCACCCCTCCCTTGTCCCTTGCCTACCCTACCCTCTCTAGTCTAGTGTATCACGCAGCGTCCGCAAGAGTACATACATCGTCTTTGTTGCTTGTATGTATTGTGCCTTGTGAGTCAATTTTAGTGATTTGCTGGTTTACTTAATGTGCTTATTGTGACTTATTTGTGCTCTGTCCTACTGTGCTGTCACACTCTTAATTCACTGTGTTTTGTGTGGTGGTGTGGTGGTGTGGTGATCACGTGGTGACCACGCGGTGTACATATTGTACAGCTGTGCCTTTTTTTTATTTACAGGGTAGTGCTTACCTGTGTACCTGTGTTAACTATGCCCCTAAGCATTCAGTGTCTTCAAGTGCGAGTGCTGATGGTACAAGTGCTAAGCGGTCTAGAGTGCCAATAACATTAACTAAAAAGATGGAAATTGTTAAGAGGCATCAGCGTGGTGAGCGAGTGTCGGATCTGTGCCGCATTTATAAATTATCAACTTCTACTGTGAGCACTATCATTAAGTCGAGTGAGAAAGTACTGAAACTGGCGGGTAGCTCAGGACTCTGTACGAGTGTGCAAGCTACTCGCAGTCGTGACCCCATCATGGAAAAGATGGAGCGTCTGCTGCATGCTTGGTTAGAAGACCAGAACCAAGCTCATGCAGCTATCTCCAAGGCCTTAATCAAGGAGAAAGCACTTACACTCTGGAAAAGGTGCAAGGAGGAGCATGATGCCAGTGTCAGGGCCACGGCTGGTGCGAGCGGTGAGGCTGAAGTGTCCACTAGTGCAGGGCCTAGTGCTGGTTCACCTGCACCAGTGAGTGACACTTTTTATGCTAGTGATGGTTGACTAGCACGCTTCAGGAAACGTGCTAACCTTCACAACATCAGGATTCAGGGAGAAGCTGCAAGTGCTGACACAGAGGCTGCCAGGACTTTTCCAGAGAAGCTAGCCAGGATTGTTGAGGAGGGCAGTTACACTCCTAAACAAGTGTTTAACCTCGACGAAACTGGCCTCTTCTGGAAGAAGATGCCATCCCGAACCTACATTTTGAGGCAGGAAAGAGTAGCTCCAGGACACAAAGCCAGTAAAGACCGCTTCACACTCCTCGGTGGCAACGCAGAAGGAGATGTTAAAGTGAAACCCCTGCTCGTCTACCAGTCAGAGACACCGCGCGTGCTGAAAGGTTGTGTTAAACAGAGGTTGCCTGATGTCTGGCGCTCCAACAGTAAGGCGTGGGTGACGCAGGCGCTGTTTCAGGATTACATCCAGGACTACTTTTTGCCTTTCGTGGAAAAATATTCAAGGGCGAACAACCTTGATAATAAGTGTTTGTTGCTGATTGACAACGCTCCAGGTCATCCCACAACAATTGAAGATTCCTGCCCTAATGTCAAGGTTGTTTTTCTCCCTCCAAACACCACCTCAATCCTCCAACCTATGGATCAGGGTGTAATAGCCACTTTTAAGGCTTATTACACCAGGCGATGTATGAGACAGCTTGTGACGGCGACGGAAGATGGCAAGATGTCGGTGAAGGAGTTTTGGAAGGCTTTTAACATCAAGCAAGCTCTCGAATTAATTAAACTTTCGTGGGATGAAGTAATCTCCGCGAATATGAATGGAGTGTGGAAGAACCTGTGGCCTGAATGTGTGCATGCCTTCAAGGGTTTTTCTAGCTCAGCTTTGCCAACTGTGCACAAACAGATTTGTCTCCCTGGCAAAAGATGCTGGCTTCAAGGAGGTGGATGAGGAAGATGTGGTTGACCTCCTTGCCTCCCACACTCAGGAGCTGTCTGATGAAGAGCTCTTCGAAATGGAGAGGCACAACAAAAGCGAGGCCCTGAAGCTGAAGATGCTGCAGTCACTAAGGCGTTCACCACCAAACAACTTAGTGAAATGATTGACGTTGGCAGACACCTTGCAGAAATGGCGGTGGAGTATGACCCTCAGTTAGACAGGGGTCTGGACTTTTAAGGCCAACATCTTGGATACACTGAGGAGATATGAAGAGCTCTACCAGCAAAAGAAGGCTAGTGCTTCCCAAATGAAGATCAGCCACTTCTTCAAGCCAAAATCTTCACCTACACCACCTCCCTCCACCAGTGGTCCCTCCACCAGTGGTGCCTCCACCAGTGGTGCCTCCACCATCGAGCAGGACATGGATGATCCTGCACCGACATCTGCCAGCAGGGCCAGCACCGAGGATCTTTCCTCTTCCCCAAGTGATCAAGGGGAGGAGGAAGAACTCTAACCCAGTCATCCCTGCAAACGCAGTCACCGCTGTTTTCTCTCGAGCCTCGGAAAGAGAAACAGGGACTCTCAGCTGGCTACGTGCCAGCTTCCTGTCTCCCCACACAACATTACCACTTGTGAGTGTTATGCATGTTTTATGTTTAATTAATGTGCAGTTATGTTATTTTGTGTGCTATTTTCTCTTTCAGAATGCTTTTTCTACAGAATAGGTAGTACAGTGTGGGTAATATAAACGCTGTGTGTTTGTTGTGTTTGCTATAGTTTATTTTAGCTTGAAAAACATGTCTTTTTTTTTTTTTTTTTTTTTAATTGATGGGGTCCTGGAACCAAACCTATATTTTACCATTAGTTATGTGTTTCGTTATACGAGATTTTGCTTTACGAGTATGCCAGGTGGAACCTAACTGCTCGTAACTTCGGGACCTCCCTGTACATATATACAGTATACAGTATACTGTATACATATATGCAGAGCTGGGCACTAAATATATTGAATGTATTTAAATACTAAATACTAAATACATGGGAGAAATGTATTTAGATACCAAATACTAAATACATTTTATGAATGTATTTAAATACTAAATACTAAATACATGGGAGAAATGTATTTAGATACCAAATACTAAATACATTTTATGAATGTATTTAAATACTAAATACATTAATTGTATTTAAATACATTTTAAATACACACAAATTTTAATGCCATGAATTAAATCATCCAGTTTCGAAAGTATCCACTTATTTAATTCTAAAATCTCCAGAGGCACAAAATTGTGAAATCAAAATTTCCAAACTTTCTTCTATTTGCAATATAAGTATGCATTCCTTTGAGAATTCTATAAACCATCTACGACATTATGGAATCCACTCCGTGACATAATGTTCGAGTTGCATTATTACCCAAAAATTTTGCACACACTTTCAACAATATGAAATTCTTTGAGCTAAATACAGTATAGAAATGGCTGGAGGAAGTACCGAATACTAGTAACTGATGAGAACAGAATCCCAGACATGCTAACAGTGTTTATCAGACAGCAGGACAGGAACTGAACCTGTCGTTAGAGCTGTACCTCCCTGTCCCGCGACTCCCGCCAGCCCGTAGCCACCCACCACCTTTGCTCCACCTCCCTCCTCCCCATTCCCCAATAACCTTGCTGCGGTAGATGCTATAGATATGAATATGATAAGAAATTAGCACCGAGAATTTGTTCTTTGGTCATTTTGTCAAAGGCAAATAAAATGTGTAATTTCAGCTCACCTGGCTATTTAACTTAATCTACATATCTCTAGAAATGTGAGAAAAAAACTGGATTTCCTTAGGATTTCCTTAGATTTTGCATTTCCTAAGAAATTTCCTTCTCAGGCCTAAATTTCCTTAAAATAAGGAAATTTCCTTGAAAGTGGAAACACTGGTTCACTGTAACATCAGGGTTGCTTGATAGTTGGTAGTTGAGCGGGTTTATCGCCAAATTAACTGATAAAAAAGTATTTACATTTTTATAATATATGTATTTAAATACTCATTAAAGTATTTAGTAAATGCTGTACGTATTTAAATACATGAAAACTAATGTATTTATAAATACATTTCTAAATACACAAATGTATTTAAATACAAATGTATTCAAATACTGCCCAGTTCTGCATATACGTAAATACATATACATATACGAAAAAAACCTCTTACAGATACGACAATTTTCACTGAAAACAAAGTTGTAGAACTCAAAAATCCCTATCGATTGTGAGGTTTCAGATTTGCTTAAAGTGCAATAATTATCCCGCCAGAGCCAAAAAACTTTAGTCATAGAGCGTTCGTAGGTCGAATGTGGGTTGTTTAAGGTCACAGGCATGCGCAGCACGCCTCTTTTAGACTTAACTTTCCGTTCTGACGAGTTTATGTGGACTCGTTCGGCCAAGCGACCATATACCTCGTGAACTACGACCGTGGCATTTTTTTTTTGGCTCCAGGGTCTGAACGCTCTGTGATTGTTCGGTTCTCGAGTTCCCACGCATGGATTACCGTATTTTACGGCTTATAAGACGCACTTTTTTCTACCAAAAATACCCTGAAAAACACTCGTGCATCTTCCAAGACGAATGTTGTAGGAGCTAGGCTAGCTTACGTAACTATTTAATTCAGCCTCTTATATGATGTAACCTCAGTACATATCTGTTAAGAAAATTTTTAATACCATAAGATATTCAAATCAACTACCAATCTGTCCTCACCCTGTGATATTTACACGGTACTGGCGGGAGCCATTTCGCTGTGGCAGATTGGTGCCAACAGCCATGCCGTGTATAAGGAACTTTGTTTGTTACATTAGATGAAAATTTGTATACTTATGTACATGCAGCCATCACAAATGCTACACGCATACAGGAAAATTCAAACAATACATGGTGAGGCACAGGAGGCAGGCAACGTAGTGAGGGACGGGAGGACGTGAGAGTGTTTACACCCAGGACAACAAAGCCAGACTCAGCTGATATGCACGCCAGGCAGGCACGCAGCTGCGCACCGCCGCGGTATGGTTTTTCACTCCCGCCGTCCGACCTGCGTGTAAATGTTCAGCCAGCCAACATGACAATTTACTTATACTATCGCATACAAGCTAGAAAACAAAAATGACCGAAGAGCAGTGCTGAATGAAGATAATGAATGAATAGTGAGTTTGTTCTTGTGTGAAAATGACTGTATATCGGACTACAGTTTTGGTGGGTTTTTTTTTTTTAGAAATTTCTTTAAAAAATCAGGGTGCATCTTCCAAGATGCAGCGTCTTATAAGCCGTAAAATACGATACCGTATTTTACGGCTTATAAGACGCACTTTTTCCCTAAAAAATACCCTGAGAAATACTCATGCGTCTTCCAAGACGAATGTTGGAATGAGACTGCCGCCAAGACTGGCAGGAGACGCGGCAACGTCTACCTCGGCAGATTGGCACCAACAGCACCATCTATCGTCTGCTGGTGTTGATGTATCATCTGCTAGTGTTGATGTATTGTCTGCTAGTGTTGATGTATCATCTGCTAGTGTTGATGTATTGTCTGCTAGTGTTGATGTATTGTCTGCTAGTGTTGATGTATCATCTGCTAGTGTTGATGTATCATCTGCTAGTGTTGATGTATTGTCTGCTAGTGTTGATGTATTGTCTGCTAGTGTTGATGTATTGTCTGCTAGTGTTGATGTATCATCTGCTAGTGTTGATGTATCATCTGCTAGTGTTGATGTATCATCTGCTAGTGTTGATGTATTGTCTGCTAGTGTTGATGTATCATCTGCTAGTGTTGATGTATTGTCTGCTAGTGTTGATGTATCATCTGCTAGTGTTGATGTATCATCTGCTAGTGTTGATGTATTGTCTGCTGTGTTGATGTTATTGTCTGCTAGTGTTGATGTATCATCTGCTAGTGTTGATGTATCATCTGCTAGTGTTGATGTATCATCTGCTAGTGTTGATGTATCATCTGCTAGTGTTGATGTATCATCTGCTAGTGTTGATGTATTGTCTGCTAGTGTTGATGTATTGTCTGCTAGTGTTGATGTATTGTCTGCTAGTGTTGATGTATCATCTGCTAGTGTTGATGTATTGTCTGCTAGTGTTGATGTATCATCTGCTAGTGTTGATGTATTGTCTGCTAGTGTTGATGTATCATCTGCTAGTGTTGATGTATTGTCTGCTAGTGTTGATGTATCATCTGCTAGTGTTGATGTATCATCTGCTAGTGTTGATGTATTGTCTGCTAGTGTTGATGTATCATCTGCTAGTGTTGATGTATTGTCTGCTAGTGTTGATGTATTGTCTGCTAGTGTTGATGTATTGTCTGCTAGTGTTGATGTATTGTCTGCTAGTGTTGATGTATCATCTGCTAGTGTTGATGTATCATCTGCTAGTGTTGATGTATTGTCTGCTAGTGTTGATGTATTGTCTGCTAGTGTTGATGTATCATCTGCTAGTGTTGATGTATCATCTGCTAGTGTTGATGTATTGTCTGCTAGTGTTGATGTATTGTCTGCTAGTGTTGATGTATTGTCTGCTAGTGTTGATGTATCATCTGCTAGTGTTGATGTATCATCTGCTAGTGTTGATGTATCATCTGCTAGTGTTGATGTATCATCTGCTAGTGTTGATGTATTGTCTGCTAGTGTTGATGTATCATCTGCTAGTGTTGATGTATCATCTGCTAGTGTTGATGTATCATCTGCTAGTGTTGATGTATTGTCTGCTAGTGTTGATGTATCATCTGCTAGTGTTGATGTATTGTCTGCTAGTGTTGATGTATCATCTGCTAGTGTTGATGTATTGTCTGCTAGTGTTGATGTATTGTCTGCTAGTGTTGATGTATCATCTGCTAGTGTTGATGTATTGTCTGCTAGTGTTGATGTATCATCTGCTAGTGTTGATGTATCATCTGCTAGTGTTGATGTATCATCTGCTAGTGTTGATGTATTGTCTGCTAGTGTTGATGTATTGTCTGCTAGTGTTGATGTATCATCTGCTAGTGTTGATGTATTGTCTGCTAGTGTTGATGTATTGTCTGCTAGTGTTGATGTATCATTTACCACCAGGCTCTCACACGTATCACAAGCTAAGACTCTATAGGAGTCTGCCACCAAGACTGGCGGGATCCGTTCCGCGGCAACTTCCGCCTCGGTAGATTGGCGTCAACAACGCCACCTATCGTCTGCTAGTGTTGATGCAGCATTTACCACCAGGCTGTCACACGTATCACAAGCTTTTTTCAGTCCTGGAAATTATACCCATGGCGAATTCATCAAAACGATTTACTTATACTAAAGAATATAAATGTATACATTTAGACAAGAGAAGTTTTTTATATCCTTTAGATTTTTTTATTATTATTATTATTATTTTTATTTTTTTTATTTCTTTCCAAAATCAGGGTGCGTCTTCCAAGATGCAGCATCTTGTAAGCTGTTAAATACAGTAAACGGTATTTTTGTTGTGACGAGTTTATGCGACCTCGCAAGGCCAACTGATCGTTAACATATTTTGAGCTATGTATTTATCACTATCTTTTGGCTGTGAAGTATGAATACTCTACGACTAACGGTTTTGGAGTTAGAGTGGCCGCAATTTAATATTTTCCTCAGAACCTTTTTCACAGTTTTGGTTGACATCTGGCAGTTTAAATATTAGACTAAAAGCAATTTTGAAACTACACTACCAATATAGTTTTTTGAGCTCTAAAACTTTGTCGGCAGTGAATTTGTTTGTATCTAGGTAAGTGCCTTTTCTACACCTAGCATACAAAAACAATTCTACCTCCACAAATATTCGTCGCAGGGAAAATTATATTGAACAACAATTACTAACAACGACATGATACACAATTGTCATTGAGATCATTTTTTCGCATGTATCGTTTATCGTATATCGTTTCGTATGATATATGTATCCAAATAAAAAAAAAATAGTTGCCAGGTATGGCTTTTCTGACCCTATGACCAAGGGGACATGTATGGCCCTAGGCGAGGGCTCACGTCTAAGAGGTACGTTTAATATGTACGTTCAATATGTTTCATTTTTAGCTATAAAAACATGCAGATGGATATGTTATTGTGTCAAAATATTCCATTTTACCTTAACCCAAGCCACGGATGAAAAAAAGCCAAGTTGGAATGCCGCCAAACCCATGAAATATGTATGGATTTCGAAAAGGGTCGCTAAACTGGCGAAATTTGAAAAATTACTATAGTTGTGAAAATTATCCACTAAAACCGTTCTCTAATCGGGAGAATGGTATGGTAGGATCCCCCTCCCCTGTCAACAGAGGAGGTGAGTAAAATTCCACTATGTATATATTATTATAGAATTGGGTATAAATTAAGATAGTACATTAAATATACACATGTAGTAATACAATTCTGGTGGTATTAACTAGTACCACAATTAATCAAAGGGTTAACATAATATAAGAGTTGTGAGGAAAATATTGGAACCTTCCACGAGTAGGAAGATACATTATTGGAACGTTCCACGTGTATAGCTCCTGCCGACTTGATCAGAGTTTTCGGTCAAGGCAGCAGTCACGCTCTAGATTTTACACTATTAAGGTGTAATCACTCTCTTGATTGTACACTAAGGTGTAGTCATGCTCATCATCTTAATATGTGTGAGCCAACATAACCGATCAATCGGTTAGTGGAAAAAGGACGTGGTATAACACCATAAGCCAGTGCCGCGCCCGGGATTAATTCAAGCCGATGGGACTGAAAAGTTACCGTCGCCGACCACAGTCGCTGCCATTAGACACTTGCACCATACAACCATCCACCAGTGCCCCACACCGACTACTTCTACTTCTCGCAAATAATAATCAAGCCTTCAAACGTTCAACCCATCTACCACTGCTGAGTATACCTTAGTTAGCGTCTAAATAGGGTAGCCTTTCAGTCTAGGTAGTTCTTGGGTTAATTGCAAGGTGAGCTCACATCAATTTAATTATAATTCCCAGAATAGTTATACATGTTATATTACATTATATGAGATATGAGGCGCGCCGCGGCAGAAGGGTACTAACCGCCACCGCGGCCAAAAATGAGATTTTTACATCGACAGAGATCTGAATTTCCGCTCTACAGGATGGTGGAGTTAGCATCCTACTTCCGACATTTCCATAAGGTCGAAAGTCCTATTGTTTACAAAGTGATTTTCTACTTCGATTACTTGGAACACGTGCAGGCAGGGAGCTCCGTGGCAGAAAGGGCCTAACTCCACACGCGCTCAACCAGCCAATGGGAGACGAGACGCACTCCGTGACATCAGAGCGTTGAGCCAATAAGAGCGTCAGATCCCCACCACTGCCCCTTTCCTTCCCTCCCTCCCTTCCCTCCCAACACAGAGAAAGCAACGAGTGCTTTCTCTGGATTTACGCATTACTTTCGCTATTATCATGGATTATTCCAGCAGTGACAATAGTGCCAGTGAAAATCCTCCTGCGTTTGGCGTTCCATGAGGGCTGCCTACTGAAGTCAGACTACGAGGCTGACAGCGAGAATATCACCGAGGTCAGACTGCAGAAGGGACGTGCAGCCTGGTCCCGTAAGGTGTTTGACCTCTCCGTCCCCCGCCTCCCCAAGAACTACAGCCGCCCCTTAGCCCTCAAAAAGGAAAAAGTGCGTGACCTTCAGTACCTCCTCGACCTCATGCCTGTCAACAAACAAACCTTCTGCAACAACATAATCGACGCACACACAGTTGGCCTAACCGAAGACGTCCCACCTGACGAGGACCCCGATGACCTGGACGAGCTGTTGGGGTACGAGTAAAGGCATGGAGGGTGGGGTGGGAGGGTTGAGGGGAAGGGAGAGGGGCAGGGGAAATGAAAGTGGAAGTCAAGACTCAGCTGTCTATGCATGGATGGATATTTATCCATTCAGATTCCTCCATCCACACAGAAAAAAAAAAATCAGTACCAATAATAATTTGTTATTAGATTTTTTTCTACATCAAATGAAAGCTGAGTTCCTCAGCTTTTATTTGATATACAACACTTCATTCTAACTCAAACAGTTCTTGAGCTAATCATTCCCAAACATTCTCAACTTTAACTGCGTTTGCTGACGAATATTGATTTTGTTGCATAGTACCCTTCTGCCGCGGCACGCCTCATATACAGGGAGGTCCCCCCGAAGATACGAGCAGTTAGGTTCCACCTGGCATACTCGTAAAGCAAAATCTCGTATAACGAAACACATAACTAATGGTAAAATATAGGTTTGGTTCCAGGACCCCATCAATTAAAAAAGAAGAAGAAAAAAAAAGACGTGTTTTTCTAGCTAAAATAAACTATAGCAAACACAACAAACACACAGCATCTATATTACCCACACTGTACTACCTATTCTGTAGAAAAAGCATTCTGAAAGAGAAAATAGCACACAAAATAACATAACTGCACATTAATTAAACATAAAACATGCATAACACTCACAAGTGGTAATGTTGTGTGGGGAGACAGGAAGCTGGCAAGTAGCCAGCTGAGAGTCCCTGTTTCTCTCTCCGAGGCTCGAGAGAAAACAGGGGTGACTGCGTTTGCAGGGATGACTGGGTTAGAGTTCTTCCTCCTCCCCTTGATCACTTGAGCTCCCTTCACACATTCCATAATCGAGCCACGATAGCGCCACCAATTTGATTATTGACGCTATCGTGAAATTTGTCCACGATAAACGCAGACCACGATAGCCTCACAACAATGTCACGCTGCCTGTACGTATGTGTCATGACGGTCGTAAGATGGTCACGATGGAGTCATGACAGCTGTAAGACAATGTCACGAATGGAAAATCAACGGTCATTTTATCGTCACGATAGAGTTACGATAACCACGACAGTGCCATGACGGTGCCATGAACGTATCACGATAGCATCAAGAGCCATGCCTCATGCAACATGCCTCACACGTGGGTGGGTGTTGCCATGGTGATGGAGAAGGAAGGGGCCGGCGCTAGAGATGAAGGTGGGAGAAACAGGGTTGTGTTGGTAATGGAGAAGGGGGGAAACGGGGGAGGGGAGTTGTAATAAAGAAGGGGGTGATGGTGTTGGTGGGGAAACGGGGGGGGGGGATGGAGAAGGCGTTGTTGGGGGTGTGAGTGGTTAAAACGGGGGTGGATCCACCACCCACCCCCTACTCCCTACCCCCTTCCCCCATCACCACGTGGTCATGGGAATAGGGGGTGGGTGGCATCACCACGTGGTCATGGGAGTAGAGGGTGGGTGGAGGTGAATGAGAAAGGGGGGAGAAGGCGGAAGGGGGTGCAAAAAAGGGGGGGGAGATAGGATTGAAGACTCGAGAGAGAGAGTCGAGAGGGTAGGGTAGGTGCGCAGGGAGGGGTACGCAGACCTCTTCCACTGCCCACAAACTCGTCTCTGCGCATCTGAATCATTGTAGGTACATCGTCCAGGATGTGAATTTTTGTAGGCCACATTGTCATACCGAGCCACCAGAATTATCATATTTTCAGATTGATTATCGTACAACCTTAGGTAAAATCATATACGTAGTCAGTAAATGACTATAATTTTAGTAAATAACTTGTAATTTACTTTAGTAAATAACTTGGTAATTTTACTCACCCCAGTTTGAATGTCGTAGCATTGGATTTTCGATCTCGTATATTGAAAATAGACCCTAATTTACACATCTCGTATCATCGGATTCTCGTATACCGAATGCTCGTATAACGGGACCTCCCTGTACCAGTATACCACCCTCTATTACAGAATTTTCTGAATTTTCGTTCATTGTTTTAGAATAAAAAAAAAGTAATGGATATTCTTGTACTCTAGATGCTTGTATGTTTCATTTTTTTTTGTCTCACTACTAGGCATAAGGCCTCCTGCAAGAATAATCTGGAAAAAAGTCATATCAGTGTTAAGTTTTAACATTGCATCCCGGTTTTCCATATCTATATTTTATTTCTTTGCAGGATTCCTTACCAACTGGGTATGATTATCATATTTGCAAGCATCAAGTGGTGGACAAAGGATATGAAGCAGAGATCAGAATTGCTATTGGCAGTGAAGAAGCAGCTAGAACTTGGATCAAGCAGTACCAAGAGAATAGCAAAGTGACTCTCCGTGTAATATCATCAAATAACAAAGACGGTTGGGTGAACATTTTCAAGATCTACTACCGCTGCCAGCACAACACACATCCCCGCTCACTGACAGCCAATCAGAAAACTTCCTCTAAGAATACAAGTTGTCCGGCACAGCTGAATTTGACTGTTAAAAGGATGCCTAGAAAATACAGCAGGTAAGATTAATTGATAACCACGTTACTTCAACTGGTCTTCTCTCAGGATGTGGCAGATGTTGTCTCCCAAACATTGAAGCAAACATTTATGGATCAAATGATAGTCTTTGAATTGAGCTACATCTGTAAAATGTAAAATTAATGCACTAACTTTTTTATATTTTTACATAAAAGTTATTTATTTATCATTATTATTTATATTATTTTCAGGGTAGACTAAATTGTTAGGCAGCAGCAATTTTCCCTTTTTTAACTTAACAAGTAAACTTCATAAATTCGGGAGTCTTAGGTCCAGATAGATCAAATGTATTATAAGTTATATTTGAGGGAATTTCTTTTCAAAGTCCAGCCAGTATTTGTAGGCGGGAGAAGTGAACTTTATTCAATTCAATGACAGATATCTACAATATGTTGGTTTTGTTGATTGATTAAATCTATATACAGTCAAACCTCGATATAACGGACTAAAGTGGGGGAGGAGTGGTCCGTTAAAGCCGATTGTCCGTTATAGTGAGGGTATTTTCCCAAGGGTGGAAAAATATATGAAAAAAAAAGAATTGTGAAATAAATGAGAAATAATCACACACAACCAGACTGTGTAGCTATGTTGGGAGGTAAACAGTGACTGGCACTACATGCTGAATTTGGTCCGCTCCTACACGTGAAATAAATGAGAAATAATCTCAAACACAACCAGACCATGTAGCTATGTTGGGAGGTAAACAATGACTAGCGCTACATTAGGGATTTGGCACACTCACCCACGACTGTTCGGGACTGGTATTAGGAGAGGTAGTAAGTATCCAGACTCGCTCATTACTGCTTGGTATGCTATGAAATTTCATTATTCTAGTTGAATGTAGACATATAATCACATTTGAATTGCTATTATTCATACATATGAGTAAAGATATGAAAATACTTTCAAGGCGCTCATCCACGCCTGGCAGCGTGGCCGCGGCAGCAGCAGCAGCATCATGAGACATTATAATCACCCCAAAATAGATAAAAAGGAAGAAAAAGTCCCGTAAAGTGATGGGTTATCCCTAAAATGTTGATGCTGCAAACAAACTACGAGCCAGATTCAGCCGTGGCTTTCAAAGGTATTGCTTATTATCATGACTAATGCTCATTATTATATATATTATATGGTTGTGAAGTGCAGTTCTATACACGTGTCAGTACAGGAGAACCTCGTTTATCCGGCACCCTCGGGGGGGAGCGCATGCCGGATAACTCATTTTGCTGTTGTTTTGAGAGTTACTCTTATGGAATCGCCCAAAATCCCAATAAATACTGTGGTTTCTGGAGGTTGTTGTTGTTGTTGTTTTAGGGCTGCGAGGATCCCTTGGGGAACACTATGAGCCCTGGTGATGTCCTATGATGCTATCACAGGTGCGGTAGTTGACCTGTCTTCCTCAGGAAGGCACAGGTGAGGCGGATGATGGCGTGTTGCCGAGAGGGGGGAACGCCAGCCGCCGCCAGCAGGGTGGGCAGGTCAAAGGTGCTGACGTTCAGGGCGAGGAGTTGAGACTGTAGCACTACACGGTGTGAGTGGAAGCACGGACACTGCAGCAGAAAGTGTTCAATAGTCTCCGGAAAATTCATGCACCAAGGGCAGTGGGGGTCAGAGGACAGACGGAGGTGATGCAGGTGAGCTGTGAGTGTCGTGTGCCCCAGGCGGAGGCGGGTGAGAGTGACATCCAGGACGCGGGACTTTTTCCGTATCCACGGCTGGGGGGAAGAGTCACTGCGGTGTTGGCCCATGGAGGTGATGCGGAGGGCATAGCCGAGCGTGTTATTCCAAGTGGAGCGGCAGACCCGGGAGATGAGGCTTGTGGCTGTGGAGAGCGGCAGAGGGAAGGGTGTCGTGTTTACATCTGGTAAGGCCATCCTGGCAGCAGAATCAGCCACCTCGTTGCCTGGGATACCAGCGTGGGAGGGAACCCACTGGAAGGTGATCTCCCACCCCTCGTTGGTAAGGTGAAGGGCCTTCTGGATGATGTGGACGAGGGACATAGAGGATCGTGGATGGCGGGAGAGGAGGAGGTGGAGTTAGGAGGGGGAGTCTGTGTAGACCACAGCCTTGCCCAACTAAATTTCTGCCAATTTTCTCAGTTTTTGAAATAATTATACCTAATTAATGCCTGGGTCAATTAGTGCCGTTGTTTTAAATGCCGGTTAAATGAGGTTCTCCTGTATTTAGGTCAGTGTAGCACTGCGTGTCACCTTAGATAAGGGTGATTTAGGGTGTTGAGGTGACAGGGAGACGTAGCAGCGGCCACGCCATAACACTAATAGTCACTATTTTAAACAATACACACCTTTTTTAAATGAGAAAATAATACAATTATGTTGAGTTGACAATTCGAGCGGCGATAAGCGGTCTGATATGCAAAAAAAAAAAATATAATAATAATAATAATAATAATAATAATAATAATAATAATAAATATTAAATAAATAAATGTCACGCAAATGGAGTCTGTTACATCCGAAGTCCGTTACATCGAGGTCCGTTATATCGAGGTTTGACTATATGAGAGATATGTCTATCTCTCGGACAAATTTATTTAGATTCTACATTTAAGTTAAATCTACATCTTGTCCATTCCAGAGCCAAAAACAAGGATCTTCACTTGCCAACCTATCCAACTGTAGTCAAGATCAATCACATCCATAACCACATGCTCAACAGTGCTGATACCCTTAAGCACAGAGACGTCAGTGAGGAGACCATAGAGAAGTTCAAGAACCTGTATGCCAAGGGCAATTCTCCTGCATCTGCATTGCGTACACACAAGTTGGACATGCAACTACAGCATGATAAAGATTATATTTACGAAGTTGCAGATCGTGCCAATTGTCCCGATATACAGTTCTGTAACAGGTAAAAATTAAATTAAATCATGACAGTAACATGGAACAAGCTAATTTGGAATTATTAATGTGCTTTTCTCATATTATTATAATTCATGCTACTGAAATATAGTTTCTGCATCCGTTGGTCTATTCAAAATTTGGTTTATATCCGTTTTGTATAGGAAGCATGTTTTTCTATAATCCTTTGTTGTTTTCAAGGTTCCATTTGGAATTGAAACCAGTGGGAACATGTATTTTTACAATGTAGAAATACTACATGGTATTTTTAACTACTTTATTCATGAGTATTCTCAACCTATTCCAGGCTGTACAGGAAGATATTTGACAGAGCCTACGGGGCTGAAAGTGGAGAGAAGATGCTGCATGATTTGGAGGCGGCCATAGAAAGCTACAACAGTGAGCAGGGAGAGATGTGTGGCAAGATAAAAGATGTAAATGGTAAGACTAAGCGCTCTCTGTAGCTACACCACTAATGAAACGTGTGCATCAAAATCATGCCCTTAGTGGGGAACTTGTGTTTATTAATGCATCAGGAGGCATGGACAGATACGACTGTGGAATCTTTATGATGATGATAAATGCTCCCTGTCACCACAGTGCAGCAGGTGGTTTGCCTCTTGGGTGCCTCATTGTTACATCTGAGTCGCGGGACTGTATAACTCAGGCATAAGGCTCTATCTAGAGATTATACCGAACGATGCATTTTTTGGTCGAGGTTTGAGTGGACCTTCGGTGTTCTTGTCTGATGACAGTGAGGCGGAAAGGCAGAGCCTTCGTGAGGTCTTTCCCGAAGCTATTTTGGTACTGTGCGTTTTTCACTTGCTTCAGGCAGTTTGGAGGTTCCTGTGGGAAGGGAAGAACAATATCAGGAAGGATCATCGTCCTCAGTTGCTTCTTGCTGTGAAGAAAATGGCATTTGCTGGTAGTGTAGAGGCTCTTGAGGAGGGTTATGATGAGTTGCAGGCTAATGAAATAGCATGCCTGTACCCAAACTATTTGGCGCACTGTGAGAAGTTGTACGGTTGCCGTCAGGCATGGGCTGTGTGTTACCGCCACGACCTGCTTGTTCGCGGGAACAATACGAACAACTACGTGGAAGCAGCAATGAGGATTCTTAAAGTAATCGTCCAGACCATTTCATCATTCCTGATTTGATGTAGTTAGAGTATAGCCATTATCGAGTGTATCAACAATATGTTGTCACTTTTTGCATCCAGTCAGCCGTTTTTTAATAATCCGCAATCAAAATCTGTAAATTCCCTGAGCTTCGAAAACGCTGTTGGCAACTGACGGACCATGCGCCACGGCTCGGTGACGCATCAAGAGGTAGGCGGCCTCTCTCCGCGCTGATCAGAAGCATGTAAACACAAGAGATAAATATAGTACTTGAAGATTTTTGGGTGTTTCTGATTGATTTTTTTTGCGATATGCCACATGCATGCATCCTTTATGGGTGCAGCAAGACAGCTGTGCTTTCCAGAGAAGTTTGCACATGTTTCCAACTGATACAACGACGTTAAATCTGTGGAAGATATTTTGTGCGGCGGACACATCACCCCCCCACCCACCCGCACATTCCGTAGCCACACACCATAGCGTAGCCTTGTATGGCAGTGTAACACCAACCAGTCAACAACACTCCCTTGCCTGTCATGTCACACTGTCTACATCACCCCCCACCCACCCACACATTCCGTAGCCACTCACCATAGCGTAGCCCATCACAATCTGATGTTCGTTTTCCCCATAGTATACGCGAGCAGCGTCATTTATTTCGGTCTCAGATTGAGCATCGTACTCTAGATCTGTCACAGCGACAGATTCACTGTCTGACACCGAAGTACAATCGCTCATCATAACATTTGCCGACAGGTGTCAGACAGATGTTTACATTGGAGCCTCTGCGGGCGTCACTCTTCTGACGTCATCAATAACAGTCGTAGTCCTGTTGGAGGGAAGAATTTTTTTTTTCGCATGCTTTTTACAAAAGTCGTATTTGTACGGAAATAAGGCCTGGAAATCAATTATTTTTGGTGGATTAGGCGTTTTGAATTCAACATAATTAGGCAAAAAAAAAATTGGGTCTGGACGATTACTTTAAGGATCAAATTTTTTAACGTGTCCATGCATTCAATATGGTACAATTACTAGACTTCCTGGTCACACGGATGCCTGCTTATTGTATGCGCCGTCTGACATACCTTGCCAATGGGCGTGTGGATGTCACAATTTCGAGGAAGTATCTCCCTGGAGGGTCAACAATCCCCAGAGATGGCATCACCAAGATCGATACCCACTACTGTGAAGTGAAGAGCCAGTCTAAAACAGACATTGTCTATTATGTTGATACCTCAATATCGACTAGCACATGCGTGGTTGGAATGAACGGTGCTCCATGCAAGCACCAGTATGCAGTTTTGAAGCATTTCGATGAATCATCACTGAATTTCCTTCCCCTGAGGAATCCACCCCAGCGTGAACATTTACTTGACATTGTCACTGGACAGAAGAATGTGCGACAAGGATGGTTTACATCCCTGCCCATTGCTGGTGTGCCAAGAGATGAGGATCCTGAGGACATGGGCAGTGATGGTGATATATCAGAGTCAGTAGTCCCTTCTGAGCCGACGGAGAGTACTAGCACTGGTGCTGCTGCAGAATCTCTGAATGTTGAGAGACTACAAAATATGTTTAATGAGAGGAACAACAATCATTGTTGTGCTGAGAAGGACGAAACTACTAATGCTAGTGCTGATAAGCTTGCTTCATTGGAAGCTGTTGTTCATAACTGTACCACCCATCTCATAACAATGCTGAGAAAAGACCCTGAGGAATTCAGTGAACCAGTTGAGACGTATGTCCAACAGTTTAACTCTTTAAAAACAAATTCTGCACTTGTTGGTGCCCTGAAAACCTTTAGGAAGTACACAGGTGCAACACTGGCTTTGTCTAGTTCAAAGAAAAGCAAACTATGCCGGAAAAAAGGTACAGCCATAAAGTTTCAGCCTGCTGCAGTTAGTCGTCGCTCCACTACACTTGGGGGCCGGAGATGTCTGCAGACAGGTCGTAAGGTCAAAGATGCAAATGACAGTGACTTGAAAAAACATAAGGTGGCAGACAGTAGTCAGTTAATGCCAAAGAAGAAACCCAGAAAAGCTCCTCATTCTCTAAGTCAGTGTGTGTTGAATAATGAGGGGATTGGTAAAAACAAATACTCCAAATGTTAATTCAATTCACACCTGCGACCTTAGGCTATTATATATATAATATATATATATATATATATAATATATATATATATATATATATATATATATATATATATATATATATATATATATATATATATATATATACAGGAGAACCTCGTTTAACCGGCATTTAAAACAACGGCAGCCTCAAAACAACGGCACTAATCGACCCAGGCTTTTTTTTTTTTTTTTTTTTTTTTTTTTTTTTTCTCCACTGATAAACTCTGGAACTCTCTTCCTGTTTCTGTTTTTCCACTTTCCTATGACTTACATCTTTTCAAAAGAAGAGTAACAAGACACCTACCGAACTAAATTGGCTCACCCCACTTTTTTATTTTATTCTCTTACTGTCTTCTTTATAGGGACTGGCAACTAAGCGGCCTTTGTGTTACCCATTTTTGTTGTGCCCTTGGCCAGTTCCTTGTCATGGGGAAAAAAAAAAAAAAAAAAAAAAAAAAAAAAAAAAAAAAAAAAAAAAAAAAAAAAAAAAAAAAGAGAGATTTTGGGGGATTCCATAAGAGTAACTCAAAACAACGGCAAAATGAGTTATCCGGCATGCGCTCCCCCCCGTGGGTGCCGGACAAACGAGGTTCTCCTGTATATATATATACAGTAAAAGCCTTATAACTTCGCACGATAGGGGCTCTGGCCCTTGCCGAGTTATGCAATGTCCTCCTCTGATATGGGTGGGGGAAAGAAAAAAAAAAAAAAAAAAAAAAAAAAACCAGTACTGTACTGTAAAAGCATAAAAACTACACTCTTACCAGTGAACAGGTAGGTAGAATGTGCTGGATTTTATATCAAACTCAGCACAAATAGCACGCATGGACGCACCTGCATCCATCCTTGCCAGCACTTTCACCCTTTCCTGCAGGCTCAGGCTCTTCAATTTAATTCCCTTCCTGCTGGAGACACCCTTGCATGATGGAGCTGACATCTTGATATACAGTACTGTATGATGTAATCCCAAAACACGTAAAATAGGTGGCAAATTAAAGCAAAGGTCAGGAACCAGTGCGTAGGCTGCGCCATGTTTTTTCGTCCAAGCACCGTCTTGGATTACAAATCCCAATCCAATAACACTTGCTGAAATGTGTGTTACACTGCTTTGTGATATTTTTTTCAATGTTTTGCATTCATTATTATTTTGGCTCCTACCAAGCTTGTTGTGTTTTTGAAGCAGAAACCAATCCTTTTTCAATTTCTACAAAAAACGGAATTCGTATCCAAGACGGTGCTTTGACAACATAAACACGGCTCAGCAGCTGACAGCCTACATGCTCGTTCCTGACCTTTGCTCTACTTTGCCACCTATTTTACGTGTTTTGGGATTACATCATACAGTACTGTATTTCAAGATGTCAGCTCCATCACGCAAGGGTGTCTCCAGCAGGAAGGGAATGAAATTGAAGAGCCTGAGCCTGCACTGGCCCTGCAGGAAAAGATCAAAAGGACAAAAATACAACTTTATGCGACTGAGGATATGCCGAGTGTAAGCGGAGAGATGCAGTTATAACATCAATATGCCGAGATACATTATTTTTTGCTGACTTTCTGTTTACATGTTCACACAAGAGGTTGTGAGAGCATGATATGCCAAGTGAAAACCATGAGATGCAGTTTAGGTGAGGCGGTAGCAGAGTGGTTAGCGTCACCGAGTGGCATTCTAGAAGACCCGATATCGATCCCGAGTGAGACCCATAAATCCACTTGAAATCTTTCTGCACCGTCGAGTGGCCTAAGAACACCCACATGCCCTGTCCATTAACTCTACCTTCGACTGTGAGTGCATGGGAGGACACAGGGGGCGGCATGAGCCTCTAATCACAGGCGTCAGTCCAGGGCCGGATTAAGGGTGGGCTACCGGGGCTCTAGTCCCGGTCTCCCACCAAAAGGGCCCCCACCATATGTATATTAGCTTTAAGCAGTAATATTAAAAACATTGGCAAGTTACAAAACCAAAACATATGTGCCTGTCTCTGTTTCATCCTTTATCTCTGAATACCAGTCTATGCATTAATAGTTCTTTGCCAAACATAGGCCTCAAAATACCCACAGAAGTGCTTAATTTTCGTGGGAATATAGGGCCCCCACAAAAGCTGAGCCCCCGGGCCCCCACAGCTCTTGATCCGGCCCTGGGAGTCACTATAACAATCCTGCCTGAGCCACCACGGGCGAGGGCCAACCATCACAGCCCTCGAGTGAGCCTCCAGGGCCTACCATCCCACCCCTGTAGCTCACTGCCTACACGCGCTACGCGCTATAGGCATAGGTGTAATAAAAAGAAAAGAAAAGAAAAAAAAAGAAAAAAAACAACCTTTGCCTCTGCCATGCCGAATTATATCAAATTCCGAGTTATACAGTGCCGAGTTATAAGGCTTTTACTGTATATGTTATATATATATATAATATATATAATATATATATATATATATATATATATATATATATATATATATATATATATATATATATATATATATATATATATATATAGTCAAACCTCGATATAACGGACCTCAATGTAACGGACTCCATTTGCGTGACTTTTTTTTTTTTTTTTTTTTTTTCCATATCGGACCGCTTATCGGCGCTCGAATTGTCAACTCAACATAATTGTATTATTTTCTCATTTTACTTTGGAATGCTTGGGTTTTAAGGAGTTTTGATGTATCACATATTAAGATATATAAGGAAGGAGCCTGTGTTGCTAGTGATTTAGTGGTAGGTGTGTATTGTTTAAAATAGTGACTATTAGTGTTATGGCGTGGCCGCTGCTACGTCTCCCTGTCACCTCAACACCCTAAATCACCCTTATCTAAGGTGACAAGCAGTGCTACACTGACCTAAATAGTGACACGTGTATAGAACTGCACTTCACAACCATATAATATATATAATAATGAGCATTAGTCATGTTGTTCATGACTAATGAACAACATTAATTGTTCATGAGCAATTAGTCACAGTTGTTCACGGTGGACCCTCCAACTGAGCAGCTTCACACCACTGGGTTACAGGCAGTGGATGCCGATCCTCCCATTGACGAAACCGCACCCTCTCTTGACGAAGTCAGAGAGGCTGTAGCAAAGTTGAGGGGTGGAAAGGCATCTGGTGTTTGTAATATCAGTGCGGAGCTCTTCAAAGCTGGGGGTGAGGCCATGATCTGCGGGTTGCATGCTGTCCTGACTGCCGTGTGGCAATCAGGTACCATTCCTCCTGACTGGAAAAGGGGGCTGGTCGTCCCTATCTGGAAAGGGAAAGGGGACCGTCAGGACTGCAACAATTACCGCGGTATTACACTGCTCAGCGTACCAGGCAAGGTGCTTGCCCATCTATTGCTGACACGGATTCGCAGTCATCTGGTGAAGCATCAGAGACCTCAGCAATCTGGGTTCACGCCTGGTAAATCAACAACGGACCATATCCTACCGCTTCATGTCCTGGTGGAACGCCGACGTGAGTTTCGACAGGGGATGCTTGCAGCCTATGTTGATCTCAAGAAGGCGTTTGACTCAGTGCATCGTGAGTCACTTTGGGATCTTCTGCAACTTCGAGGGATTCCTGCAAGGACTATTGGTTTGATAACTGGTCTGTATTCTGGGACTGAGAGTGCTGTGAAGTGTGGGGCAGGTGTATCCAGCTTCTTTCCTGTGAATACAGGAGTGAGGCAAGGGTGCGTCCTTGCCCCATCACTTTTCAACACTTGTATGGACTGGGTATTGGACAAGGTTGTAGATCAAAGTGATTGTGGAGCATCCGTCGGCAACACCAAGATCACTGATCTTGTTTTTGCCGATGATGCAGTAATCTTTGCTGAGTCGCTGGAGGTCCTGGTGATGGCTCTCGAGGCGCTGCACGAGAAGGCAAAGCCTTTGGGACTTGAGGTCTCCTGGCTCAAGACCAAGGTCCAGGTGTTTGGAGACTTACTAGATGAAGCAGTACAGTCTGTTCATGCGTGTGGCGAGGACATTGAGATCCTGGAAAGTTTTACATACCTTGGTAGCCCAGTCCATAATGACGGCGGGTCACGTCAAGAAGTCTTACGGCGGATTGGCATAGCCCACGGTGTTATGAACTCGCTCAATGGGAGTATTTGGCGTTGTCGGTACCTGTGCAGAAGGACAAAGATCCGGATCTTCAAGTCGCTTGTGATCCCTGTCTTACTCTATGGTTGTGAGACATGGACACTAAATAGTGACTTGAAGAGACGAATCAATGCCTTTGGTAATAATTGTCTTCGCAGAATCATGGGGTATCGCTGGGATGATTACGTGTCAAATCAGTGATTGCACCGTGAGACTGAATCGAGGCCTATTACCTGCATAGTCCGTCAGCGCCAACTTCGGCTATATGGGCATGTGGCACGCTACCCTGAAACCGATCCTTCCCATCGGGTTGTATCTGTAAGAGACAATCCGGCGTGGAGGAGGCCAAGGGGGAGGGGCGCCCACAAGGCTCGTGGCTGGGGCAAGTTGATGTTTCTTGTCGAGAGCTGCTTGGTATGGGAAAGGAGCCTGCATGGGAACTCGCGCGTGGTGACCCCCGGGAGTGGCGTCGTAGGGTGGGCGAGGAGGCGACGCGCCCCCCGGTGTATGCCCCCAATGATTGATTGATTAATTAGTCATGATAATAAGCAATACCTTTGGAAGCCACGGCTGAATCTGGCTCGTAGTTTGTTTACCTTTCACTAGAGCTTGAGCTTGACTAGCCAGACGGTGAGAGAAAGCATCAACATTTTAGGGATAACCCATCGCTTTACGGGAGACTTTTTCTTCCTTTTTATCTATTTTGGGGTGATTATAATGTCTCATGATGCTGCTGCTGCTGCCGCGGCCGCGCTGCCAGGCGTGGATGAGCGCCTTGAAAGTATTTTCATATCTTTACTCATATGTATGAATAATAGCAATTCAAACGTGATTATATGTCTACATTCAACTAGAATAATGAAATTTCATAGCATACCAAGCAGTAATGAGCGAGTCTGGATACTTACTACCTCTCCTAATACCAGTCCCGAACAGTCGTGGGCGAGTGTGCCAAATCCCTGATGTAGCGCTAGTCATTGTTTACCTCCCAACATAGCTACATGGTCTGGTTGTGTTTGAGATTATTTCTCATTTATTTCACGTGTAGGAGCGGACCAAATTCAGCATGTAGTGCCAGTCACTGTTTACCTCCCAACATAGCTACACAGTCTGGTTGTGTGATTATTTCTCATTTATTTCACCATTTTTATTTTCATTTATTTTTCCACCCCTGGGAAAATACCCTCGCTATAACGGACAATCGGCTTTAACGGACCACCCCTCCCCCCCTTTAGTCCGTTATATCGAGGTTTGACTATATATATATATATATATATATATATATATATATATATATATATATATATATATAAAATATATATATATATATATATATATATATACAAGAGACAATATATATATATATATATATATATATATATATATATATATATATATTGTCTCATATACTATAGAATTTGAATTAATTTTACATAGCTGTATTCCCTTTAATTTGCCTTGAATTCCCTTTTACCAAAACTATTTCGGGTACATTATGAGGACTGTAAATGAATACAAAGAGTAAAACAATTCTGGTGAAGATCACCATAATGGTTTCATAAGCATTTTTCAATGTTTTCTTTACTTTCATTTTCAAAGAAGAGGGAAAGAGAAATTTAAATAACCTACACTCATACCGCGATTTATGAACACTCTATTTACGAATTTTCGAAGATACGAACAAAATTATTTTGTCCCAAAATTCGGTTTAGCTACACACGAATAATTCGAAGTTACGAACAAAAGTTCGTAAATTCATAAACAAAAAAAAAAAAAAAAAAATGAATACATAAATAGTACGAATATTTATAACACTTATATTGTAAAAAGTTCAGTAAACAGAACCATTGGCTCAGCACATCCACACGCAGGGACGCTCAAGATTGTTTGTTTACATATTCTCCGACCGGTCGTGCTGTGTTTATGAACATTATTGTGTATAATCAGACATTTCAGTGATTATTTCAGTGAATCATGCCTCCCAAGCATGGTGCCAGTGCTAGTGTGGGTGGTCCTAAGCCCAAGAAAGCCAGAAAAGCTATAACACTAGAGAAACCTCTGCTAATTCATTACTCTACAAACCCACGGCCCCTAAAAGGTCATGTTAAGGCTACATTACCAGTCATATACCGTTCTAGCAAGAAGGCATGGACCAACAGATATTTATTTGAGGACTGGTTCACCAATTACTTTTGCCCTGCAGTGGAGAGGTACTGCTCTCAGAAGAACATCTCTCACAAGGCACTGCTCCTCCTCGCAATGCTCCAACCCACCCTGTTAACCTCTCTGACTTGTCAGCGCACGTAAGAGTCGAGTTCCTGCCTTTTATAGCAATTTATGACATTCTATGGATGTGATTATTGTTCGTAGGAACGTATCTCAAATTAAATTATGGGGTTAAATGGGAAAAATACATTAGATTTACGAATTTTCGATTTACAAACAGTTTTTCAGGAACGTAAACCCATTCGTAAATCGAGGTGGCCGTGTACCCACTAAAGATGCAAGTTACCCCTTAAATTTGTTTTCTTTATTCGCCCGTCATTAGATCCCGCCCACTTTTGCAAACCTATCTGGGAATTTTTTTTTGCAACCTGCCGTCATTATGGACTGCACTACCAAGGTATGTAAAACTTTCCAATATCTCAATGTCCTCGCCGCACGCATGAACAGACTGTACTGTTTCATCTAGTAAGCCTCCAAACACCTGGACCTTGGTCTTAAGCCAGGAGACCTCAAGTCCCAAAGGCCTTGCCTCCTCGTGCAGTGCCTCGAGAGCCACCACCATGGTATCATGGTTCATGGTATGGACATGAGTATATAAAAAACATTGGTTTTATTAGTGAAAACCTGATTTTCAACGTAGGAATACTTAAGATTGCTTTATTTTGGTTAAAATAACATCAAATATTGGTAGTTAGCTAGCACCCAGTTGTCCTCAAGTTGCCTATATAATCAAGATTCATGGACATTTGGAACGGGATCTTGTAACAGGTAAGTACTGAGGTTACATCATATAAGAGGCTGAATTGAATAGCTACCTAAGCTAACCTCCTACAACATTCGTCTTGGAAGACGCATGCATATTTTTCAGGGTATTTTTTAGGGGAAAAAGGGTGTCTTATAAGCCATAAAATACGGTAGTTATGCTTGTCTACGATTGATAATATACATAAGTAAGTGTATAGCGGCGATAGTCTGCCTTGGTGTCAGAGCCATGTTTGTTTACCATCGACGAAAACAGTGCAGGCGAACAGCTGTGTGTGTGTGTATGTGTGACGGTTTGCAGTCTCCCAGGGTGGAAGCTTCGGCTAACACTAGAGGAGGAGGAGGAGAGGAGAGGACCTGCGAAGTGAAACTTAAGAGAAAGAGGTCACAAGAAGAAGTCAAGAAATTGTAATACGTACACACAGCCCTCGTTTTCCCGGACTAATAGGGGGGAGCGCTGGTCCGGGAACCGCAAAAGTCCGGGAATCGCAACAGTCCGAGGCCATTACCCACCCCCGGACGTTTATCCTACTCTAGTATTTGCTGTCCAGCAACCAGCAATATCAACTACCCCCCCGCGGACTTTTACGTCCGATGAGCATGCTGCCACCTGGCGGGAGGCAGCAGAAAGTGTTCAATAGTCTCAAGAGACGTTCCTGCACTAGGGGCAGTGGGGGTCAGGGGACTAATGTAGGCGGTGCAGGTGAACCGTGAGTGTCGTTTGCCCAAATGTAAACAATACGACCGCTGAGCATGCTGCCACCTGGCGGTAGGCAGCAGAAAGTGTTCAATAGTCTCAGAGATGTTCCTGCACCAGGGGCAGTGGGTGTCAGGGGACTGACGGAAGCGGTGCAGGTGAACCGTGAGTGTCGTGTGCTCAAATGTAAACAATACGATCGCTGAGCATGCTGCCACCTGGCGGGAGGCGCAGACACTGACCAGGGGTGACAGGAGACGCTCGGACCGCCAGACAACTTTGTCAATTTACGGACAGGACCAGGCATTAAAAAAAAAAAAAAAAAAAAAAAAATTGTCCGGGACTGACATATCCCCGGACCTCGGATTTTGTCCGGCAAATCCGATATCCGGGAAATGGAGGTCCGGGAAATCGAGGGTTGTGTGTACTAATATTAACTATATCAACCCATATACAGGGAGGTCCCGTTATACGAGCATTCGGTATACGAGATGTGTAATTAGGTCTATTTTCAATATACGAGATCGAAAATCCAATGATACGACATTCAAACTGGGGTGAGTAAAATGATCAAGTTCAACATGGGCGCCCTACCACTCCCAGGTTGGACAAAGGGGGATTTGGTTGACCCCAGTGAGGTCACCCCTAACAAGCCTTGACCTGAAGGGTAATTAAGCATATGGCGCGGCCTGACATTTAGGGGTAATTAGCAGGTGTGCGGCCCCAACTTTGGGACTGCAGTCAGGTCACCCCTAGTAAGGAGTGACCTGAAGGGTAATCTATAATAATATAAGCGAAAGTGTGTGTGTCTGTGTGTCCGCGATAGGTTCCGCCCCCCGTGGCACAATCCCATCCATATGGCACAGTTTTGGAACCTTGTTGACCAGGGGAAGGTTTTAAGCCCATCTATGGGATGATCTGATCACTTATTTATTTTTTATTTTTAGTAGCCTATTAGTGAGAATTGTGAAGAAAAAAAAATGGGTTGCGAGAATTGAGGAAACCTTGATGTAGAGTGATGGGTAATGGGTGAGTGAATGGGTGGGGTGATGGGTGATGGGTGAGTGAATGGGTGGGGGTGATGGGTGATGGGTGAGGGAATAGGTGGGGGGTGATGATGGGTAATGAGTGAGTGAATGGGTGTGTGGTGATGGGTAATGGGTGAGTGAATGGGTGGGGGGTGATGGGTAATGGGTGGGGGGTGATGGGTGAGTGAATGGGTTGGCGTTAATACATACATTTCTACATCCATGATTTCAGGAAAGTTAGAAGGTGCTATCTGGAGAGTCTGTGATTGGTGGGCCAAAGGCCCACCAATAGCCCTCCGCAGGAGCTAGCCAAAAAGTCCGCCCGGTGGGCGGCTTTGCGGCTAGTTAAGCATATGACGCGGCCTGACGGGTAATTAGCAGGTGTGCATCCCTAACCTTGGGACCGCTACACCACCTTCTCTTGTATCACGCGGCGTCCCCTACATTACAACGTCTTTTTTGCTTGTTATGCATGTTTAATTAATGTGCAGTTATGTTATTTTGTGTGCTATTTTCTCATTCAGAATGCTTTTTCTACAGAATAGGTAGTACAGTGTGGGTAATATAGACGCTGTGTGTTTGTTGTGTTTGCTATAGTTTATTTTAGCTTGAAAAACATGTCTTATTTGATGGGGTCCTGGAACCAAACCTATATTTTACCATTAGTTATGTGTTTCGTTATATGAGATTTCGCTTTACAAGTATGACAGGTGGAACCTAACTGCTCGTATCTTCGGGACCTCCCTGTACACACCTACAACTAAATCACTAGCAACACAGGCTCCTACTTTATATATCTTAATATCTGATACATTAAAACTCCTTAAAACCCAAGCATTCCAAAATAAAAAATAAAAAATTATGTTGAGTTGATGATTCGAGCGGCGATAAGCGGTCTGATATGCCATTCTTGCCCGCAAATTTGTCTCGCGAATGGAGTCCGTTAAATCGGAAGTCCGTTAAATTGTGGGTCGACTGTATTTACGAAATTAACTTTGGGCAGAATACCTACTAAAAATTACGGGGTGGTTAAGGATGAATTGATTACCGCCGGGGAAGAAAGGGAGGCGCACCTTGTACAATGAAAAGGCGGGAACCAACATAAGTATGACTAATTTTGTTAATAAAATTAATTAAATAAAGTTACTATAACACTAGCACTCTGAATCGATAAAGTTGCCTGATAAATTTGGTTTACTAATTTTTCTTATTAAGAAGGCTGTTAGTTATCGTTGCTATGGGTCCGTTCACCACGGATTCTTTACGTCACTACGCGGGAGATTTAAGTCAAGGAGAATACTGTTCTCAAGAAAATCATGGCATTACAGTGGAAGACATTTTCAATAGGAGCAGTCAACAACTCCGTCATCCTGGTACAAACTTGTACGAGGGACCAAATTTGTGTCACCCAGGGCGGAAGCAGTTCTGTACAAGTTGCCTATACTACATTATTGTTAGATTAAGTTACGAGAAACCAAGCATCCAACAGCTACTGTCAAGTACTCTATTTTATATGTATTTAGGTTTACACAATATGGAAATATTTTTTTGTCCATTAATAGACACAATATAACATACTTCTTGTTGGGAAAAAACACTAAAAAAAAATAATCTACTGACGTTGACTTAGGATGGACTGTTCGAAATAAGATGTATATAGAAAAATTGTAAATAAGTCGATAGCAAAGTGAAACCAAGCAGAATAAATGACAATATCTTGTTATCGTATTAAAATTATACTCAAATCATGCAATAGAAACCCATCCTACCCCGCACTCCTGCGTGGCCTTGCCGCACACGTACGATAATTATCGTACATGTACAATAAATTTACCTCCAGTTACCTCCTTATGAAGCTGAAAGCCTCTCTCACATTCTAAGGCACTTATTCTTGGCACTGTCCACCCTCTCTTGTTCAACAGGTATATGAGAACTTGTGCATTGTCTATTGGTGGCAGGTTACGTAGGTCACCTTTACGCGGAAGTTGTCGTACTTAATACTGATATGTTTTCTTTTCTTATTCTGTCGTTCAATAATAAATGGCACATTGAAAAAAACTACCAAAAATATATATTTATTTTTGGAAGTAATTATGTATCACTTAATACAGTAACTATATTTCCGCCGGGCACTTGGTAATGGCAGGACGACTGTACAGATTCCCAGATTATCATAGAGTTGTTAACTGCTCCTATTAAGAGACTGCTTCTCGACCTTCTAGTGTCTTCTCTGCACATTCAAGCTCAACAGACAGCTTTCAGCCCCCGAAGCATATGATGTTATGGGTGAACAAGCAATGAGGATGGATTTTCGGAATCCAAACACCTACACAACATTTCATCCCTTTGTAAATGTTTGTAAATCATAATACACATTTGAATATTGCGTTTGAAATTATGAAAATATTGTAATAGTTTTTGACGCGCCATCGCATTTGCTCTCTCTTTTTCTCTCTGTTTCTATATATGAAGAAAAAGAAAAATTACCTACATGCAGATGATAAAAACACTATAAAGTTCATGAAAGTTTCAAAGCCTACTGAACATATTTAGCCTGGATTATAATCAGTAATGTCACATGTATCACATATACAAGCACTATAATGATATTTTTCACAATGACGTGTCAAAAATATTTTGTTTCATAAACAGATTTTGTGGGTCCGGACGGAGGCATGCTACGTACCTATTGCGTAATAAATCATTCCATCGGGGAGTGCGTCCGTCCACCTCGAGCTCTGAGTGGCAACCGGTTCCAGATAAACTATTTAACAAAACTTGAGAATAAGAGCGCTCTTTATAAAAAGTACAAACCGCATGGGTCCACCTGGACCCCGCGTTTCCAGTTAAGGGTAAATACAATGGCAACAAACCCTTAACATTTTCTTTTATTCATATTGAGTGTTACTTATGGAATTACGTATATACGTACATAATTATATAATCAGCATTTATATACAAAGGTTATAAAACGCAATTGACATCATTGATTTTCCATAAACTACTGATATAGATAGTTTTGTACATGAGGGTTAAATATGTGAAATATGCAATCATATTTTCATTGTTTCTTTCGCTCATGTTTGTTATTGAATTTACATTTTTATGAATACAGTAAACCCTCTCATATTCGGACTAATTGGGCCAAGGAGTGGTCTGAGTAATGCAAGGATCCGAATAATGCAGGGATAAAATAATAATATAAAAATAAAAACATAAAAATAAATTCTAGGTGAATATAGAAATTTCTAAGTCATGCAAATATCAATAAACATAAGATAAATCATGTAAATAAATAAATTACAGTAAAAATACACAATACAGTACTGTACAGGAGTAGTGTACAGTACTATCAGTCCTACGTCTGGCAGCGGCAGCCGGCAGCAGTATCATGATGGCGGAGATTTCCTCCTCCTTCTTGGAGTTGTTTGTAGGGCTGCGAGGACCCCTTGAGGAGCCCTATGATCCCTGGTGATATCCTATGATGCTATCACAGGCGTGGTAGCTGACCTGTCTTTTCAGGAAGGCACAGGTGAGGCGGATGACAGCGTGTTGTCCTTGAGAGGTAGGCAGGGCGCCAGGCGGGGCAGGTCGCTCGCCAGCAGGGTGGGCAGGGTTTTTATGTCTTATTACTAGTTATTATATATCGTAGTGATTATTGTGAGCTGTTATATACATGCGTCATTATTTAGGTCAGTGTAGTACCGCGTATCACCTTAAGGGGAGAGTCCGCCGTGAATTTAAATTGCATCTAAGGTCATAAATAATTTATATGTTGTGTATATTAGTACCCTTGTTATCACATGAAAATTTCAAGCTGATCAGATGAAAGGAAAAATTTGAAAAAATTAAAGAACCTATTTTTGTCAGTTTTTGATGAAATTTTGAATTGCATCTCCTCAGCCATTTTTTGACCAATTTCATTGTGACATGAGCATATGATAATTCATTGCTATTCTAACAATTTGTTCTGAGAATATTTTGAAAATTGTTTTCGAATTTAAAAAAAAAAAATTTGTTTAAAAAAAAAAAAAAAAATGAAAATTTTCAGGATAATTTTCCCATAAATCAAAACTAAGACTTAAAAACAAAAATGAAATCAGAACAGATTTTTCTATGATATTTGATTTTGTGTGTCCTAAAGTTTCGTGAAAATCGTGCCAAAAATAAAAGAGGAGATAGATTTTATGTTCAATTTATACTAGTTTTGAGAAAAGCGCATTTGAAGTTTTGCTAAAGTTTCTGCGCTCCAGTGAAGGTACTATACTGTCAATGCTACTTTCATATGAATTTTATGGGATCAGTAATCACATATCAATGCATGCATAAAAGGATCTGCACCTTGTCCCCCCTTATAAAGGTATTAATTAATCGCTCAAAGGCGAGGGTGTCAGGGCGCGCCACGCCCCTCATTGTTGCAAGGTTCGATAAAAATTCACCAGGTGCATAGCTTTCGGTTGGAATTCCTTTGTCTGTCTTCCTCTTCTTGTTTATTGTCTTCTTCGGTGTAATTCTTCTCTTTTCTCTCTTTTCTAGTCCTTTTTGGATGTATACATTTATTCCTAAAAATTTTGTGAACAGGTTGCACTTTTCATATCCAAAATTGTTCCAGAATTGTTACCTGTGTAACAAACTTCACCCTGAAGATTGCTGTTTTTTTAATTTTTTTTAAAGGCTTAGTTTTGATATATGGGAAAATTATCCAAATTTTTTTTTTTTTTTTTTTTTTATAAGTTTTGAAAGTTTAAATGCCCCATGCTATGGGCATTTAAAAAAATGTCCGACTGAAAAAAATTCCACCATTCGAAAGCCAAAGGATAGGGTGTTGCCATAGACCATATAACTCAAATTCGCATATTGAAAAAAAAAATTCAGATTGTCACGGCGGACTCTCCCCTTAAATAAGGGTTATTTAAAGGTGTTGAGGTGGCGGGGTAGCCAGTGACAGGGAAACATTCTTGCCACGGCCACGTAATACTTACGGAAAAAGTGTCCGTGTGACATGACCTTTAAAGGCCGTGTCAAAAGACTTGTTGACTTGTGATTGGTCGAGAAGTTTTAGAAACAGTTTGTCATTGGCTGGTGACTGATGACAAGTTTGATGACGTCATTACTCGTCCAAGCCAGTCAGGGCCTTCCTACCTGTTAACTACCTAACGAGGGAGGCTTGCTGGATACGGTAGTAAGGGCAGGTAGTATCTAAGCGTTGGGAGAGCAGTTAGTAGCTGGAGATACCACCTTCCTTGCTGGATCTGGGTCCAAGGCTAAATGGCCTCAGATCACTCGCCAATACAACATTTGGACACAACAAAGAAACCACAATCACAGTATACAAAGTATATGCTCAATGATGGATCATAAATGCTCTGCCTGGCTGCCAGGGCCTCTAACCTCCCTGACTCACCTCATGACACCCTACTACTTACCCCTAAAAAAAAAAAGAGGAGGAGGTCCGAATAATGAGGGTCCGAATACGAGAGGGTTTACTGTACAGTATAATATCATGCCAATTTACCAAATCACTCCTTACAGTATAAAGCAAGCACAGGACCTGCCTACACATGATGCTAATTGCTATTGTTCACATAAAAACATATGCCAAAAAAAAAATTGTTAGGTACTGTATACGTATGTCTATGAAAAATGCCATCGACCTGAAGTAGCCTCAGGCCCCAAGTTTTTTGGAGGAGGCGGTGGCCGAGTGGTTAGCTTCTTGGAGTGGCGAGCTCTATGTCCCGAGATCGAATCCTGCCGGGGGCAACTCTTTCGACCATCTTTAACGGTTGACAAGAGCCTGGTAGGTGAGCACTAGGTCCCGAGTTCAAGTCCCACCAAGGAGCAACTGTAAAATCCATCGTCGAGTGGCCGAAGACACCCGCATGCATACCTGGTCTTTCGACTGCGACTACAAGTGCGGCGGAGGGAACACCAGGTGGCAGCATGAGCCTAAACTGAGGGTCAGACCATCACCTAAAACATGACTTTCACCAATATATAGACCACAGGTGTCACTATTAAAATCCAGCCTGCGTCACCACGGGCCAGGGCCAACCATCACAGCCCTCCAGCATGTGTGACCACAGGCTGTACTCTTGTTAGTTTATATGCAACAACCTGCAAACATGTGTTTATTTCATAAAGCTGCATCATTTCAAAGCTTGCTAATTTTTGTTACAATAACCATTCAGTGAAGATTTCAGAATTCATTTGCAGTTTACAATTTATAAATGTGTTGCTTGGTTAAACTATGTAATAACTTTCATTTTTCAGCACCATCAGCATCATCCCCAGGAGCCCCACACCCCCCATCAACTGCCTTCAACCCAAGCCTACTGTCATCTGTGCCATCGCCTTCATTGTCCCCAGGAGACTCACACCCCCCATCAACTGCTTTCCACACACTTCAACCATCATCAGCCGGAGCAGAAACACCCACTTCTTCACCAGTAAGGCACTAATCTACCTGCCGGCCACCATTTGAGCCTAAATCTTCATTTCTTCAGCCACCAACACAGTCATCATCACCTTCCCCTTTATCACCTCCATCTCTTCATGCAATTCCTCCATCCACACTGACATTTCCATTGATTTAAGAAACTGCGATTCAGACTTGTGATAGTGATTTTGCATAGATGATAGTGAATTGTGATGATGATGACTATAAGTAAGTCCTTTCCTTTTTTCAGTTTCCTGCTTCCACATTCTTCCAGCAGAGTGCTAGGTTGAAGTGGGTGGCTCCCCAGACTGGTGCTGATAGTGATCTTGAGCTTGAAGATAAAGACTTAGAGGACCCCATAGACACCACAGACCCGAACTTCCTCCTTGATGATACGGACCTCATACCCTCGGCTTCCGGTTAGTACAGTAAAACTTGTTAAAAGGGATGATTTAAGGGGACTGATGTTTTGTTTTGGCAGGCATTTAAATTAAAGGTTATTTGAGGACTGGTTGAAAGGACTGTACTTACTTTATTTTTGCTAACTTTATCTGCACTTATATACCTCCTACATTCACTTTATTCACTTATAATAAAAAATAAACACTATCATAACTTACTTTACTTACCTTTCATTGCTTCCTTACTTACTCTACCTACCTGACTAATTACGTACCTTACTTACCTTTACTTACCTTATCTTCTATCAACAGGTTCTGTGACTTATGTAAGGTCCCGGGAGATGCCTGAAGAGACACGGACATTAATGGCAGCGCAGTCAAATCGCTCCGTGCACTTACATAGTCAAGCCAAAGAAATTGTCTTCAACATAAATCAGTATTTTCATAAGGAGAAGGATAATAGAGGGATCATTGAAGACGTTACGAAGGTTATCTGTCGGACAGCTGCAGCAGCAAAAGTGAGTCAAAGAACGGTTGAAAGAATCTGCAAAGAAGCAAGAACTAATCACGAAAATGACTTGCCAAAATTTAAGAATCCCAAGAAAAGGCAACGTGCAGCACCCATTACAGAATTTTTTGACAACTTCAATGAAGGTGTTCTGTACAGAACAGTTTTAAATTTCTATGACAGAAAAGAAATCCCCACTCTAGAAAAAATTCAAGAAGAAATGAAAAATAACCATTCCTACCCCGGCGGCCGTGAAACATTAAGAAAGGTTCTTAAGAAAATAGGATTTCACTATGCAATTGTTGAAGGACGAAAATTTATGTTGGAACGCAGTGATGTAACCTATGCACGGTGCAAGTTCTTGAAAGAAATGAGGACACTTATAAGTTCTGACAAAAACATTGTATACTTAGACGAGACCTGGATTAATCAGAACGACACGGTTTCTAAATGCTGGATAGACAGGAATTCAGAAAAGGCTGTGGGAGTCAAGGTACCGACAGGGAAAGGAAGCCGCTTGATTATGCTGCACGCCGGAACTAAAAATGGATTTGTTCCCGGAGCCGCCTTTGGCTTCCAGGCAAAAAATGACGCTGATTATCATAGCCAAATGAATGCCGAGACCTTTGAAAAGTGGTTTCAGACTCAACTGATACCTAATATTCTTCCTTCATCAATTATTGTTATGGATGATGCATCCTATCACTCTAGAAAAATACCTGAGCCTCCAACAGGTTCAAGCAAGAAAGCTACGATCAAGGAATGGCTAGGGAAGAAGGGAGTAACAGTGCCAGAAGGTCTCCTCAAGGCCGAGCTCATGCATCTTGTGACTCAACACATCACTGCGGCCGATACCGATTACGCGATTGACAAGACGGCCTCAGAGCATGGCCATAGAATTGTGCGCCTGCCCCCTCATCACTGTCAATACAACCCAATTGAATTGATATGGACTCAGGTTAAAGGATATGTGTCAAAGAGAAACACGTTCAAGATTGCAGATTTAATGGCACTCTCTCGTGAAGCTATTAACAGCATTACAACAAAAGACTGGGCAAATGCTGTCAAACACTCAGAACAAATACAAGCAGACGATGCAAGGAGAGATGTGGTGATTGATCACTTAATTGATTCTTTCACCATCACTTTCACATCTTCTGATGAGGATTCATCGTAACTCTTGTTAACCCTTTCACGCACAGTGATGCGATCGCGTCAAAACGGGCCCGTGTACATCTTAGCTTTTGACGCGAATTGCGTCAAAAAACAAAAAAATTCACCAAGAATAAAGTATTTATCAGAATCGCGTCAAAATTTTCTGCGTAAAAGATCCAAGCTAGGCCTATAAATAAACTAATTATCAACTCGCTCGTGCAAATGGATTTGAAGTGATAAGGGCCCGTGTCCCTGTGCACTCTCAGCAGGCAGCGTGTCAGCCCGCCTTCTTAGCCATCCGTCTTCCAACATGTGTTTCAGTTTTCCTCCATTTTCTCAAAATCTACTGGCCATATGAAAATTATAATGATAGCGTTGGAATCCTCATAAAAGTCCGCTTTTATTGGCATATAAACCATAAAAAGTCGACTCAGGAAATATCGAGCTACGAAGTGGTGAACGTAAGTACTATTTCTTATTTCTCTTTACTCAATGTTTTTTGAAGTCGTTAAACTCCGCTATTTATTTGCATTTCTTGTTATTTTTGTCTTTCATAAGGCAGAATAATCTCTTGCGAAACCAACGATATATAATAATGCCAGGAAAAAAGAATAATCGTGGTTGAAATTGATAACATAAACAAAACATTCGCCGCACAGTCAGGCCATTCCGCGGGGCAACTTAGAGAGCCCCAAATTGATGTCGCAGTGGACGGAAAAACTTACTAAACTTTTCGTGCGTGAAAGGGTTAAGATGCAAATATAAGTAATAGGCACATTTTACTATATTCAAGTTTCCCGCCTTGACTGTAGCATCCGAGGCTACCTCTACCAGCGCCCGCTTCTAGCGGAGGGAGGCGGTGGCCGAGTGGTTAGCGTCTTGGGAGTGGTGAACTCAATGTCCCGAGTTCGAATCCTGCCGGGGGCAACTCTTTCAAGAGCCTGGTAGGGGAGAAGGTCCCGAGTTCAAGTCCCACCAAGGAGCAACTGTCAATTCCATCGTCGAGTGGCTGAAGAAACCCGCATGCAGCAATTACCTGTTTCTTCGATTGTGAGTGCGACGGAGAAACTCTAGGGGTTGCATGAGTCTGACTGAAGATCCGAACATCACAGAAAAAGCGGGATCTTCACCTAAGACCACAGGTGTCACTATAAAAATCCAGCCTGCTCCACTAACGGGCGAGATCAACCAACATCACGACTCTCCATAAGCCTATAGGCACTATAGGCTACAACATAAAACAAAAAAACAAAAAAAAGGTTAGCGTGGGTCAGGTAAGCCAGTTGTCCCAGGGTAGCCGCCTTAGTAAGACTCTTCCTACCTGCATCTGGGCGGCAACCACTCAACCTTTGTTCCTGTACAAATATCTTGTGCAATTGTAAATATACAAAGCTACTACACTTACTGTGTATACCTGAACCTCACACACACACGCAAGGTACTAAATACCAAGGACACCGAACCAGGCACCCAAGGAGGGTGATCAACGAAACATTTGCCTTCTGCCTTCGCCACCACTTCGTCCTCGGCAACGCTAACCTCACCAACTACAGCCACGGTAATTACCACACTTATCACAAGTAGTTGTTGGCCTCCATAACATATGGTTTTTGTTGCCTGCTTTTTCCATGTTATATATTCCTATGTTGCTGAGAGAGAGAGAGAGAGAGAGAGAGAGAGAGAGAGAGAGAGAGAGAGAGAGAGAGAGAGAGAGAGAGAGAGAGAGAGAGAGAGAGAGAGGCCTGTTGGGAAATCTCTTAAAAGAAATGCACCATGACTTTTACCTCTTGGGTGGTGGGAAAATAAAGTTAAAACTATAAATATATAATAAGTAGAATATGAGGGGCTGCACATCTAAATGATGTAAACCAGCCTTTTCTCGGCTAAGTCGTTTACTGCATATAACACTCTATTGACCCTTCTAACGATTGAGGTTGGATGTTACATCAAAAAAACATTGGAAATAAGGTTGAAATGCCCATAAAACAACATAACTAACCAGGGGTGTGGAGCCGGAGTCGCCTACTTTTGGCCGGAGTCGGAGTCTGTAAAGATATCTCTGACTCCAACTCCTTTACATGATCAACTAGGGGTGGGCACTCAGTAGAGCGCATACCTCCGCCTGAGGTATACGCTCTAAAACAAACAGTTGTGATTCTATTTCATCCAAAATTAAATCAGTTCTTCTTTATACCAAATAGACTTGGTATACCAAGTTTGGTCCAAATCTATTCGTAACTTTTCAAGAAATCCTGTACACTAACAAACAAACAGACAGATCGGGGTGAAAACATAACCTCCCTCCAACTTCGTTGGTGGAGGTAATTATTCTTGTGTAAATCTGAATTAATCTGTAGAGCACTGAGATAAATAATTTTTATTAGACGATGTTGTAGAAGAAGTACCCAACGACACGTGATACGTCTTGTATGTACCGGACGAGTCTGATTCCTGTAGTAGCTACCCATACGTACCTCCACTCTCAAGTCTCAACACTGGGCTAGGCTGCTCAGCAGGTGACTAGGAATGCTCATCAGAGATAGTATAGAGTCACTATAGACCACACCACAGTCACAGTCACAGTCATCGGCAAGAACAAAATGGCAAGACGTCCTTCAACCAAGTTGCTTCACTTGCTTCTGAAATTAGCATGTCTGGGAGTGATGCAGGTAAAGAAATGAGCAGGGGAACTGTGCAACTTCTCCTCCTCAAAATGGAGTATTTCTCTAATGACATGCAAGAATTTCTTGATACACCATTAAATGCCACCTTTGACTCAGGACTTCTGGAAACATATATGGAAATGGTTCAACTTAAGTTGTTCATCAGAGCTGAGCGAGAAGGAAACTGGCAACTTCATGTCAACAGCTTCCGAGAGATGATCCCATTTATGGCAGTGTATGACCATCTGAACTACACTCGATGGGGCATAGTCTATCTTGCAGATATGATGATTTTTAAATAAACAGCACCATCAGTGTAAAGCAAATTCATGGCTGGTAATTTTGTTGTCAAGGAATCTGAAGGTGTCTTCAACCAAGTTTTCACAGACATGGCGCTGGAACATATCAATAAGCTTTCAAGGTCGTGGTAGTATCATTGGAATGACTCGTTCCAAAGCTGCTCTTGAAAGGTGGATGTTAACTTGCTGTGATTTGTCTCGTTTATCAGAAGATATACAGAAGCTAGTTGGGTTGACCTCTGACAGGCGATCTGTTCAAAAGGTTACTAATGAGGTACGAATGCCAGAGATTACTAATGAGGTACGAATGCCAGAGATTACTGATGAGGTACGAATGCCAGAGATTACTAAATGAGCAGGGCATGTAGTACGGTACGGTACGGTAATATTTTTCGTAATTCGTACCTCAGATAAATACAGTACCGTAATTCCGTTCCATACCTGAATATTTGCATCGTACCGTACTAGTACGATAAATTTCCGTACCGTAATTTCGAACTATTTTTCGTACCCAAAAACATTTGACTTTCATAAACAAAATCAATAATTGACAAAATTACTAATCATTTTCCATTTTGATTAATATACGTACACATACTTTTACAGGTACATACAACGCATAGTAACTTCTACCCAACTATCTCTATATACTACATACAATGTAATTTAATAAGTAATAAGTAATGCGGCTGTCGCCCCACGCCACCTTACTTTATCTCCTTGACCTGAGGAGGCTGAGGGATAATCTCCATGACAAGTCCACACCCAGGCAGCTGGGCAGAAATTCTACCTAGCTAATGAAGTCACACGGTGGTATTAATTAATGGGGTCAAATCTCGCTCACTCTCATTCCCCTATCCGCCCATCCACCCACGCCACGCCCTCACTCAATCATTCACCTACCCACCCATCCACCCACGCCCTCACACTCTTACTCACTAACCCATCCACGCCCTCACTCATTTCTTCAACACCCCTCCAACTCACTCACTCGTTAACCCACCCACACCCCTCATACCTCACTCACTCACTATTTCACGAATCCACCCACACACGCCCTCACCTACTCACACCCTCACTCACTTACTCCTCCATTACCAGTGACCATGAACGAGGTTGAAGGTGATTATATATATATATATATATATATACAGGGAGGTCCCGAAGATACGAGCAGATAGGTTCTACCTGGCATACTCGTAAAGCGAAATCTCGTATAACGAAACACATAACTAATGGTAAAATATACGTTTGGTTCCAGGACCCCATCAATTAAAAAAAAATAATAATAACTTTTTCAAGCTAAAATAAACTGTAGCAAACACAACAAACACACAGCATCTATATTACCCACACTGTACTACCTGTTCTGTAGAAAAACCATTCTGAAAGAGAAAATAGCACACAAAATAACATAACTGCACATTAATTAAACATAAAACATAAATGATGTCATCAAGCTCATCATCAGTCACCAGCCAATGATAAACTGTTTTTAAAACTTCTCGACCAATCACAAGTCAGCGAGACATATTTCCGGGCAAGAATGGCATGCCAGACTGCCTCTCTCCGCCTTGTCCCCGTCATCTCAAACTAATTCTTGTTTTATTTGGAATGCTTGTGTTTTAAGGAGTTTTAATGTATCAGATAGTAAGATATATAAGTAAGGAGCCTGTGTTGCTAGTGTTTTGGTGGTAGAAGGTGTGTATGTGGGTTGAAATAGTGAATATTCGTGTCATTGGGCGGCCCCGCGGCAAGAATTTTTCTCCATCACTCTGCCCCGCCGCATGATAACATCTTTAAATCACTCTTATTTAAGGTGAAACACGGTGCTACATTGATATAGATAATGACACGTGTATATGACATCACACCATAATCACTAAGTTGTATAATAACGAGTAATAAGACGTTTAATCCTGCCCAAACCTACTGTGGCGGAGGAGGTGGCGGCTCCAGCAGCGCCGCCACTCAAAACTTTTGAGTAAAAACCCGCCGTCATCCGCCTCACCTGTGCCTTCCTGAAGACAGTCAGCTCCCATGCCTGTGACAGCACCATAGGATATCACCAGGGATCATAGGATTCCTCAAGGGGTTCTCGCTCCCCTACTAAATATTACCAAAGACATCTATCTCCCTTGGTCTAGTGGTGTTGATATCCACCTCACGGGCTTCATGGGCTGGCTCATGCTGCTGCTGCTGCTGCTGCTGCCAAAGGCCGTGCTGCCAGACGTGGATGAGTCCCTTGCTTGTATTTCGTCTCTTTACTCATATATATGAATGATATCCATCCAAATGCAATCATATGTCTACATTCACCTAGAGAAATGATATTTCATAGCATACCAAACAATAATAAGCGAGCCTGGAGACTTCCTACCTCTGCTAATACCAGTCTCGAGCAGTCGTTGGCCAGTCTGCACGTTATTTTCAGATTGATTAATTATCGTACAACCTTAGGTAAAATCATATATGTAGTCAGTAAATGTTTATAATTTTAGTAAGTAACTTGTAATTTACTTTAGTAAATAACTTGGTAATTTTACTCACCCCAGTTTGAATGTCATAACATTGGATTTTCGATCTCGTATATTGAAAATAGACCCTAATTTACACATCTCATATCATCGGATACTTGTATATCGAATGCTCGTATAACGGGACCTCCCTGTGGTGTATATATATATATATATATATATATATATATATATATTATATATATATATATATATATATATATATATATATATTATATTATATATATATATATATATATAAACAGTATATATATTAAGGTAGATAGGAACTAGACACATGGCCTGTTGAACTATTAATCATTATCCCCAGGAGTCCCAGGACCAGGTCAACACCCAGGCGCTAGATGGAAAATCCCTCCCTGGTAAATGGTGGTAATGAGGTCACACGGTGGTGTTGATGGGGAAGTTAACTCCCGCGCCTTGAGTCTCTGACTCCCTGGTCCCTGAGCTGGGGTGAAGTCAAGTGATTTTTACAGATAGATAGATATACATGAAGATTGAGAGACAGTATATATGGATGGTAGCCTACCATCCATACTGCTGGGTACGAAAATGGTTCGATATAAGTACGGAAATAAAAATTGAACTTTCGTACCATACCGAACTTGAAGAAATATATCGAACCGTAATAACGAACCGTAATTTTAGCCCTTAAATTACCGTACCGTACCGTACCGTAATTTCGTACCGTACCGTAACGAACTACATGCCCTGCTGATGAGGTACGAATGCCAGAGATGAGGCTGATATGAAATTGTTGCAGAAGCAACTTGAACAATTCAACCCTTTTCGTCGCAACACTGAAGACCTGGTGTGCATATCAACTAATGATGTAGCACTTCCTGAAATCAGGAATGATCTTCTCACTGTGAAGAGTAGAGGGGAAAAACTGGTGGAAGAACTTGTCAAGGACCGGCTTGTGAAAAATCCAACTGCTGCTTTTCGAGATAAAATACTTAAAAACAAATCAAAAATATTTGCAGCAATTCATTCCATTAATGTTACATCGTTTGGCCAGGCAACTACTGTCAAGGCTGACAGGGATCTTTTCAAGCGTCTCTTCAGTGCATCTGCCAGTGGCATAAATGTTGATTTTCCGTAACTGCTCAGTCATGAATTGGCATCAGTTCCACTCTCACTTGCAACTTCTGACAGGAATCTGCAGGTGGCAGACAAATCTGCACTGTCACACATACTAATTGATAGGCTTGATTTCAAAGAGTTACCACAATCATCAGGTAGAACATGTGTAATTATAGATGCCATGGCACTGGTTCAATCTATCGGCAGGCCCCTGAATGCCACAACTTTTGGAGATCTTGCAGACATCTATTGCAGAACTGTGTTGAAATATTTTTCTGAAACTTCCAAAAGAGTTGATGTGTTTTTGACAGCTACAGGGTAAAATCAATTAAGGTAAGAACAAGAGAAAAAAAAATCATCAGAGCAAAGAAAATTAGACAGATGTTTAGTCCGATTGCCAGCATCCTGGTCCAATTTTATCAGCTTTGGAGAGAACAAGAGAAACGTTATCAGATTCCTAACATCTGAAATTATAAAACAGACAGACAAACTCCCAGATGAATATGAAGTAGTTGTTGCTGGAGGATTAGAATCACCAGAAATTGCCGAATCTTCATTATCTGGATTACTCCAGCATCTAAACGGTTCGCATGAAGAGGCAGACACGTGTACAGTACTACACCGAGTGGTCGACTTACGACCGTGATCGGGACCGACCGACCGGTCGTAAGTTCTGGTCGTAAGTCGGCCTATGTTATAATTATTATTATTATTATTTTTTTTTTTTTACATTTGTGCCTATAGCACCTGTAGGCAGTGATTACTAAGACCCAGATGGTAGGCCCTGGAGGTTCACTTGAGGGCTGTGATGGTTGGCCCTCGCCCGTGGTGGCGCAGGCAGAATGATAAAATACTATGTAATGATATTATAATCATCTTTTAAGTCATATTTTATCAAAATTTTTGTTGTTCATTATTGTTATAACCATCGTATCACCGAGTTCGATCCCCGATGAGAACCAAAATCTTTCTGCACCGTCGAGTGGACTAAGAACACCCACATGCCCTGCTCATTAACTCTACCTTCGATTGCGAGTGCATCAGAGGACACGGGGTCAGCATGAGCCTCTAATGACAGGCGTCACTATAAAAATTCTGCCTGCGCCACCATGGGCGAGGGCCAACCATCACAGCTCTAAAGGGAACCTTCCGGGCCTTAGTCACTGCCTAAAGGTGCTATAGGCACAAATGTAAAAAATAAAAGTTTTTTTTTTTTTTTTTCACAATTATCAGCATTAAGCGTGTGTAAAGACGAACAGTCGTACATTGCGTAGGTCGTAAGTCGGCGAATAGTTGTACATGCAGCTGATGCCGCCAATCACGAGGTGAAGCGTGTCATTGGTTGCAGTCGTGACACTGATGTACTGGTCTTGCTAACCTACCACAGAACAGCAGATGAGATATGGATGGAGGCTGGAACTAAGCACCAGCCAAGGAACGTACCAGTACATGAAGTCACAGAGTCACTCCCAGAGAATGTGCTTCGCAATTTACTCTCTGTTCATGCTCTGACCGGACGTGATTCAACCAGCCAATTTTGTAGACATGGCAAGAAGTCAGCATGGCCAGTGTACATAGCAGAGCATGGCCTTTTAAATTCCTTTACTGCTGACACTGCATCAGATTTTGCTGATGCAAAATGGTTTGTGGTGAAAATGTACTCTGCTTCATCCGTTTTGGCCTGTGTGAATGACCTCAGGGCAGAACTATTTCACATGATAAATAATCCAGAGAAACTTCCACCAACACATGATGCCCTTATGCTTCACTTCAAGAGATGCTCTGGAGCAATTCTATTGTGCCTAAGCCAGTATTGTTATCTCCTGAAGAGTCAGGTTGGGAGCTTGCAGATGATGAATCATTGTCACCAATCTTAATGACAATAGAAGCTGTGCCTGCAGTTTGTGTTGAGCTCTTGACGTGTGGCTGTAAATCAAGGCAATGCAATAAAATACCACCAGATGTACCTGCAACAAGCATAAAATTATGTGTTCCCTTGGCTGTTTATGTAGGGCTCAATGTCAGAACCTATACCAGTCACAAGCAGGAGATGACTCAGATTCTGAGTAAATCTTCATCACAATGAAGGCTTCTCTCATACAACCTTTCAAATACCCTGTTCAATTTGAGTGTACTAGATGTAAAAAAAAAAAAGTGAAATAAACAATAATATTATTTGATGAATGTTGTAAAGTTCAAAAATGAATCATGGGATGCATATATTAACCATATGCGTGGAAATTATCCACTAACCACCCTCTCAATATGTAGTGGTAGTTTGGTTCCCCCCCATTGTAATAATGGAGGTGTTGTTCGCTCACAATAGGGGGAGCGTAGGAATGTGTATATATATAATTATAATGATAATGGGTATTAATTAAGGTAAATTGAATAAATGATAAGTACTGGGATATGATAAATGAACATTCCCAGTGGTATTAACCACTTGCACCTTATATTGGCACCTTGGTTTGAAGCGGCTGGTCATTGGCCGCTGCCGTCATTATCCTCGCCACCGAGGGTTGGACACTTAAGGCCGGTTCCCATCAGCCCGCTTGTATCCTACGGCCGTCTTACAACAACACCGCTCAACAATGACGTCACCATCATCACCGCTTGAGTGGTATTTGTGGTAACTGGGCACAGTTGGCAACTCCGCTCGAGCGGACACCGCCGAGCGGGAGAGATGACTTGAATTTAACTTTGTACGGCGGCCGTACAGCGGTACGGCGGTGCGGTAGACTTTGTTGTGACGTCATTGTGACGTCTTTGTTGTTGTATGGCGGCCGTACAAGCGGGAAGGTGGGAACCGGGCTTGCTGGGTATGGTGGCGGTCCGCCCGCCGCCCGCCGAGAGCGAGTACACTTCATTTTCCCGTGAGAGAAACATTTCTTGCTTATCTTCTCAGATTATATAGAGAAGTTGTATATAAACTTTTGTACATATGTGTTAAACAATAGGACGTGTTTAAAATCAACACCGCGGTTCCATCCGCCACGTCAGTGTTGTGTGATAACCCGCTTGACACCTCGATAACAAAACACAGCGCTTCCGCCCTTCACCTCCGGCAATGATCACGGCCTGGCCACTCCGAATACCTAGAACATTGCAGTATTGATAAGCCTTCAACCCAATTCAACCCTCACCCTCCTATCCACCAATAAGTATCTTAGTAAGTACTGGCTGGGGTATTTTGTCGGGATGAGATAGACAAGGGTTATCAGAAGGTAAGAACTCTAATTAAATAAATGTTTGTGACATAAAATTTCCACATAAATAAGAGCAATAGTAAAAAAAAATAATAATAATGATAATAAAATTAAAATTAAACAATTGAAATTTTATGTCACAAACATTTATTTAATTAGAGTTTTTACCTTTTGATAACCCTTGTCTATCTCACATATCATTCCTACGCTCCCTCTATGATGAGCGAACAACACCTTGAGGTGAATGTAGTGTAGGGATGTATTCTCCTACCAAAAAAAGGTGATAAAGTGCTTTGTGGCTTCCCCCCCAGGATTCCTTAAGTCAACTCAGTTGACCTAGACGGTTAAATGAGTTGACCGACTAGGGGCAGGCCAGAGAGCCGAGAGAGGGCTCGATCTCACGAGAGGACAACTCACTGAGTTGTGCTCGGCGGTGGCCGCTGCGACCAGCCTGCTACGGGGCCACGATCGTGGCTTGAAAGTGGGGGGGGCAAGCAGGGGGCAAGCCTAAAATCTGGGAGGGACATGGCACCCCCTGGCCCCCCTGTAGAACTGCCACTGCAGGTTATCACTTTATCAGCTGAGGGCACTTGATTATAGCTGTCGCCCGTCGTGGCATTGGTAGGGTTTTGTAGTGACGCCTGTGATGATTATAGAGGCTGTGTCGCCCCGGTGCCCTTCAATACACTACCCATCGAAGGTAGGCATTAGGCAACATTTGGGTAAATAAAAGTATAGATGCAATATATTTCAAAAACTATTTCCTAGCAACTTATCCATTATCTTATCAAACAGCACGGTAAATTTCTAGTGTTTGCCCATACTCTCCCACTGTGGAAATTATCCATAAACCCCCCTCTCATAATTGGTAGACTGGTGGTTTTGTTCCCCCCCCCCCTTGTGAGTGAAGTATTTTCCGCTCGTGATAGGGGTGTATAGGGATGTATATATATAATTATAATGGTAATGGGTAATATTAAGGTAATTTAAGTAAATGATTAGTACTGGGATAGGTTAAATTAATATTCCAGTGGTTAATAAACATTGCACTTAATAATTGCCTTATTGGAGCGCGGTCATTGGTGTGTCCGCCCTAAATTACTAGCCACTAAGATGTCTGTACAGTGCTATAGGTAGAGTGGCGATCGCTGCCGACCGCCCACAGGAGAACAGTACACTTCCAGTCTCCCGGATCGGCACGCTGCTTGAATGTAAGCCGACCACCACCATACCTCTTGTGTATTTTAATGCGTTATTCTCGTGTTCTTAGTGGAACTAGTTAACCCCCTCACGTGCCCCTTAGTGACTACCGTAGAACAGTGAAGTCGCCAGTTCTACGTTCTTGTTAGTTACGACGTGCAGTGGCGTAATACTTACATTTGTACATCCACGATTTCAGGAAGTTAGAAGGGTCTATCTGAAGTCTGTCATTTTGTGTTCATCTGTGTCATATTAGGGCTATTAATGACAAATTACAAAAATACTAGATCAACCTGTGCGGACCCTCTATACTACACAGTAAAGATACCAGTAGTATTTAACCCAACGTTTGAGTCGCCACTACTGGGGGAATTCATGTGAAATTAGAGGTAAATTAAAAAGTCTGTATATTGAAAGCGGAGATGCTTTGGTATATAAAATTCTCTGCCAATGGAAAATAAAATTTATTCAAGTTTGAAAGATCTGCAAGTCTGTAGTCCGCGCCAGAAAACCACGTTAGTCGTCACTTCCGGAATCGCGCGAAAAAGAAATAAAAGCAAATGCTGCGAAACAGGTATATTGACAGCTACAAAGCAATAAAACAACGTCTAACAAGTTTAAAGATACAGTCAATATGTTAACTACTGTGTAAACATCTTCAGTGGCACATAAATCAGAGTGATGCATAATTGAGAAATAATGCGCACTTGGGATTCACTGTATCTACGATACTAAATACCACCTACTACAGCATCACGCTACGCCATCAAACACCTGTTACAGCCGTGTAATAGGTAGTAATTATTAGTGACTGAAAATACAGCACGATGCAATATGTGGAAACACTTTGTCCCGACTATTACAGATCACCACCTTGTAAGCCTTGAAGACTGTTGTCAGGGATATGTAGTATAAATAGGCAGAGAGTGCAAGGGGATATAGTGAGGGAGCAACATTGTGGTCACAATACAGTATCATGGGTAACATAAGGGAGGGAAGTAAGGAAAGCAAGGAGGTTTTATACTGCAATGTTTTCTGATATGAGCGAGCGGGAGTGATCGACCAATGAGACGAGGTAACGTCATCGTGACGTCATGGTGACTTTTTTTTAACTTTTTTTAATTTCCATAACTCAAAAAGTATGTGGTTGCGACGCATATTTTGTACCCCAGCCATATATTCTGCATTACCCCAGGTCCCCAAGCTTTTTTGGGGGGAGAGGAGGGAGTATGGGCAAACACTAGAATAATACCATAAGTTTTAAAGGTTACGCGGAAGTGCATTAATACTGTACAGTATACTAAACAAAAAATAATATAGAAAACGCATGTGGTAATGGCGGCAGTGACCGCGCAGTTATCGTCCATTATAACTGAAACACCAACCGAGAAGTCTTGCCGACATAAAAGTTTTCGGCGACTTCCACTTGTAATAGGTGCAAATGAAAGAATAAAAGGTATTTCGTATTGGACAAGTTTTTCGCTTGTCCCAAAATAATTTAAAACTACACTTCAATACAATACATGGACATTGGTTACGTAACATGTCAAAACCCCAGACTCCCCCAATCACTAAACTAACCCCCGATATTCGGTCCCTGAATTCACAAACACGGGTAAAAGCTGTTTAAATATATAGATTGGGTACTGTTATGTTAATAAATAAACTTGTAACTGTCGCTTAATAGGAACTCTCGCCGACGTAAAAAAAATGGAGGTAAAACTTTGGAAGAAGTCCTTCACCCCTATCTTTTTGTTCTTCCCCCTATAGCCAACAAGCTTGGGGAACTGGCAGGAATACGGGGTTTTTGGGTGGGGGAAGCAAATATAAGTGATTAATGGCTCCCCAAAAAATCATCAAAGTCACTATATGTAAAAATCTAACCTAACCTAACCTTAACCACAAAGTATACCTAACCTAACCTAACCTAACCTTAACCACAAAGTATACCTAACCTAACCTAACCTTAACCACAAAGTATACCTAACCGAACCTAACCTAACCTTAACCACAAAGTATACCTAACCTAACCTTAACCACAAAGTATTTCTAACCTTAACCACAAAGTATACCTAACCTAACCTAACCTAACCTTAACCACAAAGTATACCTAACCTAACCTTAACCACAAAGTATTTCTAACCTAACCTAACCTTAACCACAAAGTATACCTAACCTAACCTAACCTTAACCACAAAGTATACCTAACCTAACCTAACTGGACTTAGAATTTTTTGAGGCACCTCATATTTCATAGCGGCCGTGTGGGTTAACCAAGGCTGAGCGCACGCTGGAACCTTTACAGATGTGAAGTACAATAAGCATACAATACAGTGCGGTAGTTCATTTCTGTCAAAGCCGGAAGGGTGAGTTCCAAAGTATTTCCAAAATGGAACATTCTCCGACGGTGGCGAGCATTCCTTCCGTTCGGGGACTGTACCATTAAAGGCTAGCAAACGTGACCTAATACCATTCAGGGGCAATGAGGGCCCAAGCGTCCTGAGTGACCTAACCATAGTGCAAGGTCACTGAGGGGCAGGCATCGAACAAGTTTCATTCTCAAAAACGCCCAAAATTACGATATAGTGAAACAACATTAATCTGCCGCGGGATGCCAGGCTCGCCTCGTCCCCAACAATTCTGCTCACAGGACTCCGCTAGTGGTCTAAAAAAAAACTGGTGCTGCCCAATAACGAACTAATACAACAAAAACACCGAGGCAGTACCTACACGACTGAGGCGGCCTCCCACCAAGGCTTGTATCTCCTAAACATTTGTAAACACACGCCGCGCCGACTACCAATAGGCTTATATTTCAATCCTTACCTCGGTGGTAACGTCTATTAGGCATAATAAATGACATTTTATTTATATATATGAGATACACCTTCCTACACCTCCTCATCGAGGTGGTGTAAATCTACGCCATAATATTGGCCCTGTGACGTCACGGAAAATGGAGTAAGTACGCTTGCTGGGGCCAGATCAAGGAAAGCTAGGGGTACAAGGAAATCCGACTCCACAGTAAAGTTTGAAACCTGTACGGTGCCTGCCATCATGTCGAACACAGGGTGTCCCCTTTTAGCTTCCTTGGTGGCGAGGGGTGGTGGTATTGCCTCGCCGAACCCAAAACCCTTGTGTTGCCTCAGAAAAATATTCATATTTCTTGACTTTACTCATCTCTTACACAAGATAGGCCTATTTTGTTTGCATCAGTGAATCAGGCAGTGATTGTTCAACAACAACATACCTTTCAAAAACTCAATAGGGTAAAAAATAAAGTCATGACTGACTATCACAGGAGTAGGCGAATTTTTGGGTTTTTCAGTGCATTGAAATGTTTTTACTCCTACCCGATATTACCAGGCTACCAGATGATATTTATGAAAGCTGAGCCTACCATCGTGTTCATAATACTTTTGCTGCATATCATGAGCATAAACAAATTACGGGAAAGACAACACTAATTTTAAGATAATTGAAGGAAATTTAAAAGAGTGTATAAATATTTTTTCTTGCTTATTTTACTTCAACTCGCTGTAACTCCATCAGTTTTGGTCGCATTCAATTTTCAAGCACTGTTTCAAAATCCTTATACTTTTCCGCTTCCTGTGGTGTGTAGCACGTACCAATAAGGAAAAGGGTAGGTGGTCAAAATGGCTAAGAATGTTAAACTGTTTCAAACTGGTACCGTGACGGGTGGAGCCTCTGATAGCTCTCCCGAGAACAGTCTCCTGTATAGGGAGCAATGCTCACCCGTCACTGTGCCAGTTTGCAGTAGTAGTTTAACTTTATTAGCCATTTTGACCACCTACTCTTTTCCTTATTGGTACGTGCTACATACCACAGGAAGCGGAAACGTATAAGGATTTTGAAACAAGCTGATTGGCTGACGAATACATTGACGTCATCCTCGCTAATAGCTAATCACAGCAGTGTTTATATTATCTATTCAGATCTATCAGCCAATCACAAGGCTGTCACGTGATAAGTAATGTTTACAAACATTAATCAGCTGATTACTCAGCTGGCTCTGGGTTGAAAACAACAAATCGATTTTATCATGTTTAAAGCGATAAGGAAGGGTTTGATGATGATGATTGAAGAATTTCGTCATTTATTGACGCAGCTGAGATGGATCTCTGCTGTAACCAGACAGCTCTCTCGCAGACTACCCCGAGCAGAGAGCTGTCTGCTAGTGCTTATACTTATAGTGTTGGCCGAAGCCAGCACCCCGGGAGGCGGGTTACAAACCCCCGGCTAACACCCGGTACCCATTCACTGCTGGGTGGGACAGGGCTCGGGTTTTAAGGAAACAGCCCAACTGTTTCCGCTCCCCCCGGGGATCGAACCCGGGACTTCTCGTCGTGAACCGAGTGTGCTTCCCCCTACACTAAGGGATACAGTTTGATTCGGGCCACCAGTTGAATCAGGCCGCCTATATTAAATGCATACTGGACGAGAGTTTTCGCGGTCGTTTTCAGAGACACCGACTATTTTTTCTTGGCCTACAATAGGTGTTTGTTCTAACGGAGATATTTTTTATTTTGCCAAAAAAAAAAAAAAAAAAAAAAAAAAAAATTAAACTTAACCTAACCTTATAGGTTTTAATGAAACCTAACCTAACCTTATGGGTTTTTTAATGAAACCTAACCTAACCTTATAGGTTTTAATGAAACCTAACCAAACCAAAACCTTAAAGGTTTTAATGAAACCTAACCTAACCTTATGGGTTTTTAAAAAAACCTAACCTAACCTTAACCCACAAAGTATACTTTTTTTTTTTTATGGGTTTGCGCAAAATAAAACTATCTCCATTAGAACAACCCCCTATTGTAGGCCAAGAAAAAAAAATCGTGTGTCTCTGAAAACGACCGTTAAACTGCCCTGTCTGCTGGGTATGCATGCTACATAGGCGGCCCGAATCAACGGTACCCCCTAAGGAGTACCATTGACAGTACAGATTGACCAGAAATAAACAATTTGGAGGCAATAATTTAAGGCGCAGACATCCTGATTGATTTTTAAAAAATATTTCTAGGGCAATAATGGGCCAGCATCCTGATTAACCTAATAATTCAGGGACAAAAAGGGCAGACATCATGGTTGACCATATAATCATAAATTCAAGGGCGTTAAGAGGCAGACAATTTGAGTGACCTAATCGTATCATTCAGGGATAATGAAACGGTACTTGGTACTCTCGTCTACCGAAATTCTCGTCCTGACACAATCCGGGAACTCTCGCCGAGGTAATGGTTAGGTTAGTAGGATATTAGGGAAAGATACCGGTAAAAATGAACGAGGACTGCGCAGTCATTTTCTGAAACACTGACTAGATTTTCCTTGCGTAAAATTAGTGCTTTGGTAAAAATGGACGAGGACTGCACGGTCATTTCTGAGACACTGACTATTTTTTCCTTGGGTAAAAATTTGTGCTTTTTGATAAAAATGGACGAGGACTGCGCAGTCATTTCTGAAACACTGGGCTAATTTTCCTTGCCTAAAATTAGTGCTTTTGGTAAAAATGGTACGAGGACCTGCGCGGTCATTTTCTGAGACACTGACTAGTTTTTTTTCCGGTTAAATTTCTAGTGTTTGCCCCTACTCTCCCCCTAACCCCCAAGCAATTTGGGCACCTGTGGGAATGCGGGGTTTTCGGGTGGGGAGCAAATAATGCGCGGAGCACGTAATTTAAGAATTGTGTAGAGGAGACAAACTCCCTAGATCTAAAGTAATTTCCTTATATCTAGAGAAATTGCCTAACCAAAAATTAACCTAACCTAGCGGGGGGCTTGACCCACCGATAAACTAACCTAACCTAACCTAAATCTAACCAAATCTAACCTAACCTAACCTAACTTAACCAAATATAACCTACCCTAATCAACAATACCCTAACCAAACCCCCTATATGGTTTGGGGGCCTCTGGAAGGGGAGGTTGTGTCTGTATGAGTATTAGTCTAAGACAACTATATCATTTCTACAATATGTATATAAATTTGGTAAAATTCTAGTGTTTGCCCATACTCTCCCACTTCCCCAAACAAGTTTGGGCACCTGTGGGAATGGGGGGTTTTCGGGTGGGGAACAAATTATGCGTCGAAAACAAGTAATTT